>WOVY01009689.1:2062500-2266490 GCA_013436015.1 Rhipicephalus annulatus
TAGGTGCGGCCGAGTTTCATTGATCACTGCGTATCTACTCGGCCGTTGCGTATCTACTCGGCTGCTAGCCGTTGAATCAGACTGCCTTCTGCATTTATTAATTCGTTCTATTGACCCACATGAAGGCCTCGTCTTCAATATTTACGAGGGATAACTATCGATGGCGTGAAGGTGTCGGTGAACGGCTCCAAAACTGTGTGGACTTGTCATATATATATATATATATATATATATATATATATATATATATATATATATATGAGATCTAACAGACAGTAATGCCAAGGAATATTTGTTCTCCTCCAACCAGCAATGTTCCGATGTGTAACTTCAAATGACTTTTTGTACATTTTCTCTTTAGTGACATATAACGCGTTATTTTTTGTTGAGTTCTTTCAAAGTTTAATGTTTCCTTACGGTTTTGTCGCGACACTCCCCCTTTGTAACTCCCCTTACACAATGCCCTGCAACAAGGGCCTGTAAGGTATTTTTAAATAAAAAAAATAGAATGTACAGGGGAAGTAATTAGAACCAATGGAATGTAAATAAGAAAAATAAGAAGAAAGAAGAAAGAAAAGTGGATGAAAAAATAACCAGCCGTGAGCAGGAATCGAACTTACGACCTTCGAATAACGCGTTCGATGCTCTAACCCCTGAGCTATCACAGCGGCCTTCCCTCCTTCCACTTTTTTGGGTTTATATGTGAATTTAGAAGTAGGAGTGACAGTCAGCGCCATCTATAAGCGAAACGACGAGTGTGAAAACACTCTTATGCGCATGTTTGGCGTCACGTGGCACGTGAACTTATTATGAGCGGGCAGCTGATTAATTGTCCCTCTTATACAACCTAAACACACCAAGTCTGCCAGTACGAGACCCTCGTTCAATGAAATAAAGGAAAGAAGTGTAGACCTAAGCGCTCGTTTTTCCGTGTTTTAACTTAATAATAATGAGATCTAATAGACTGTAATGCCAAGGAATGTACAGGGGAAGTTATTAGAACCAATGGAACGTAAATAAGAAGAAAGAAGAAAGAAAAGTGGATGAAAAAATAACCAGCCGTGAGCAGGAATCGAACCTACGACCTTCGAATAACGCGTTCGATGCTCTAACCACTGAGCTATCACAGCGGCCTTCCCTCCATACACGTTTTTGGGTTTATATGTGAATTTAGAAGTAGGAGTGACAGTCAGTGCCATCTATAAGCCAAACGACGAGTGTGAAAACACTCTTATGCGTATGTTTGGCGACACGTGGCACGCGAACTTATTATGAGCGGGCAGCTGATTAATTGTCCCTCCTATACAACCTAAACACACCAAGTCTGCCAGTACGAGATCCTCGTTCAATGAAATAAAGGAAAGAAGTGTATACCTAAGGGCTCGTTTTTCCTTGTTTTAACACAATAATAATGAGATCTAACAGAGAGTAATGCCAAGGAATGTACAGGGGAAGTTATTAGATCCAATGGAATGTAAATAAGAAGAAATAAGAAAGAAAAGTGGGTGAAAAAATAACCAGCCGTGAGCAGGAATCGAACCTACGACCTTCGAATAACGCGTTCGATGCTCTAACCACTGAGCTATCACAGCAGCCTTCCCTCCATCCACTTTTTTGGGTTTATATGTGAATTAAGAAGTAGGAATGACAGTCAGCGCCATCTATAAGCCAAACGACGAGTGGTGAAAACACTCTTATGCGCATGTTTGGCGTCACGTGGCACGTGAACCTATTATGAGCGGGCAGCTGATTAATTGTCCCTTTTATACAACCTAAACACACCAAGTCTGCCAGTACGAGACCCTCGTTCAATGAAATAAGGGAAAGAAGTGTATATCTAAGGGCTCGTTTTTCCGTGTTTTAACACAATATTAATGAGATCTAACAGACAGTAATGCCAAGGAATGTACAGGGGAAGTTATTAGAACCAATGGAATGTAAACGAGAAGAAAGAAGAAAGAAAAGTGGATGAAAAATAACCAGCCGTGAGGAGGAATCGATCCTACGACCTTCGAATAACGCGTTCGATGTTCTAACCACTGAGCTATCACAGCGGCCTTCCCTCCATCCACTTTTTTGGGTGTATATGTGAATTTATAAGTAGGAGTGACAGTCAATTCTTGACAGTCTCCTGTGTCTAGACAGTCTCCTGTGTCTAGTTCCGTGGATAACTCTTTCGCGTTCAGTCTTACAATTATTACAATGGTACAGTTGCCCTAACGGTTATTGGTGTGACCAAGCGTTAGCAGTTCAGTGTCCGACGAGTGCTGCTCTTCTAGCCGATGTACAACCCTACTTTTACACATTTGCACGACATGGCCCTTTTTTGACATTTGTAACACCTGCTGTTCAAAAAAAGACAGCTTACAGGTGCGTGTTGTCCACCGCATCGCTGACAGATAGTCTTAGTCTGTGTCACCAAATTCTTTGTTGTGTTGCCGGAAAAGTGGCCGGTGCATCGCCCACTTTGTCAACTCCAGCACAACGCTGCTGATTGGCTCTGCCAATGTATCTCACTGCAGCTGGTTGACTGTTCGACGGTGTTTTCTGCCACCATTGCCACGGCGTCTTTTGCTGCCACCTCGATGGCCGTAGTAGTGTTGCAGACGCGGTCGCAGGTGAGCTCGCTGTCGCTCATGGCCAGCAACCGGCAACGTATGGCTTCAGAATGCGGACCTGCTATCACGTGGTCACAAAGTGCTTGTTCCAAAAAGACGCCGAAGTCACCTAATGATGCCACTTCCTTTAGCTGTACCACAATTTCTGCGACAGTTTCTTCAGAAGCTTGCTTCCTTTGGTTGAAGTGGTATCTTTAACTCACCACTGACTGCCTCGGAGGAAAAGCACATTCGCAAGCATGAGTGTCGGGTCCCACCTAAAGACGGCGCTGATTTCTTCATACGCAATGAGCCACTTCTCAACGTCAAGGCCATTCTATCAGAAAAATATGACATGATCAGGAGCAGGAGGTAGGACAACGTAGGTAGGGGTCGCAGAAGGGGCGGGTGGTGAAGACGATTTTCCTTGAACTTCTGACATGGTAGGACCCGTGGTGATTCAGCCGTTGCGGAGCATCATGATGGGTACAGGGAAAAACCAGCACGTCCACCACAAATATGTTACGTAAAGTAAGACACGACGTGACTATTTTCCATTGTATTTACACCGAGAAAATTGGAGCGCAGCACCCTGAGCAAGCAAAGCAGTCCTCTTCGTCTTCTGCCCACAGAATGGTTCACCCTGCATGTGATAGCTGCGAAGCAATATCAACACAGGCCAAACTACTTATAGCATAGCCAACTGCAGCCTATTGAGGAAGCACCCGTACCAAATTAACCATTTATACGACTGTAGGCAGCGCGACGGTACGTCGAAATAGTGGACTCGACAGTGATGTAGTGAGCGTGCACGTCAGCGTCCCAGAACGTGAAGACGCGTTCATTGGTTCATGATTACTGATAGACCGAACTGCGCTTCCAGATTATCACCGTGTGACAGCTTTGGATCACGGCTGCTTGAAGCCGCCTGCGTCACCGGAACGAACGACAGAGGAGTCATCTTCGTCTGGTTTTTCGAGAACCGTGATGGTGATGTTACGTGCCGACATCACCGCTATGCATAATAATTGAAAGACGAAGCAAGCGATAAGTAAGAAAAGAGGGAAAGAAACTAAATTGCATGAAAGAAAGAACCAAATTGAAATAAAAAAGGAAAAGACACTGAGAAATCGGGAAAACAGATCAAGAATGAAAGAGAAAGTGAAGAGAACCGCAGAAGACTGTCCAGCTCGGTACTCTCCTAAGTTTTGGGAGCACTTGGACGAAGCAGCGTTAATCTTTCGCATACAAGGACGCTTGAAGCAACGATCGCAGGATAAATATATTGTCAAGAAAAAGAAGCCACTAAGCCCGCAAGGTGATTTCAGCTTTTAAGGCAATCGTAAACTCGACAACTTTACTATTCGTAGCTACTGCTCTATTTCAAGAATCGGCCTTTCCATGTGGCTCTCGAGTGCCCCAAACGGAACTTCCATTTGGTGCTTACATAGAAACTCCACATCGTGCTAACTTGCGATAACATAAACCGTAAAGAAGCATTGAACGGAAATTTTGTTTGTAGTTTTCCACTGACTGAAGATGTGCGCTCCGTTTAAATTTTGGGACTAATCTTGAGCCCGAGTCCTCGGTGGTCAAATGTCGCCGCTGCGTCAGTGATCAGTGAGCACCAGCTCTATTTGTAAGGCGTGTCTGCTTTCTATAGTTTTATTTTTTCCCTTGACTCGAGCCTGCTCACTAAAAGATGAATTTAGGAGCGAATAATATTGATCCTACGTATAAATAGTCTACATTTCAAGCTGCGCACAGCCCCGGGCATCCAGACTGTAAGCCTCTGCTTCATTACTGCATGTCTGATAATTAATTGATCACGCAACCAAGCAAGCAACTGGATCAGAAAATGGTGTTAGGGCAGCCTGATTGAGCTTGTCGCCAGTTCTAACATAGAAATGCGTTTTCATCAGCGATGCAACTGATTAATGCTAGCGAGGCTCACGTAAAATACTCAAATATAGTTAACGGCGAGCTTGCCGTCAGTGCTTACACACGACTGTGTTAATTCTCTAATGATTCATGCAGTGGAGCGTGACTGTGCCTGAACAAGTATTCCGTAAAAATATGCTGATAGAAAGATTTAATAAAACACTTGTGATGATATTGTCAGCCTAACATTTTTTAAATAACGGAACACAAAATGTACGTCTAATTTAAAGCAAGTTTTCCTTTTTTTCTTTCCCTTTAGGAATTCGCTCTGGAACACCGACTGCCGATTCGAATCGTCAGCAAGCGCCTGTGCTGAATGTTGTCAGGAGTGGAAATGAAATTTTCAACAGTACACTGAATACCTTCATATATTTTTTAACAATATGCTAAATTTATCAAGAATACTCAATACAGCACTGTAAGCACACAATTGATGGAACAGAGAAGAGAAGTATTGTTTAGCTGCTTCTGCTCAGGAGAATTCACATGTTTGTTATGAGATGGTAAAAGTACGTGATTGTAACAACTAGCTGTAGCAACCCAAATACGACAATGCACGGCTTTGGTGGGGAACTGGAAAGAGAAAAAAAAGAATAATATCTGGCTCTGGCAGTGTTAGAATTGGCGCTGTTTTCGACAAGATTAGGAACGCAAGTATGTGGATAACTTTGACTTATCACCACGTTCAAGCAACAGGCCATATTTTCCGACGTGCGGCGTGGATCAAGAAACGTACGATTTGTTTGAAATTATAACGACTTCCGACCTACGTGTGTTCGTCATTCATAAATCTGGTAAACGCCGCAAAAGCTCGACCACCAACCATCAGTGAAGTTACAATTGAAGTACTTCCAAATTTTAAGAACACATCATGCTGCCGCTTTCGAAAACAACGTTAAGGAATTCGCTAACCAAAAAAGATTGTTCCATTGATCTATGCCTCATGTAAATGCTCCAACATCAGCAGGAACAAGCAGGACGACAGCAGCAATTCGTGGAGAGCCTTCTTGCCGTCATCTAGGCACAGCAAAGATCCAACAAAGAGATAGCAAAGCCTGATCAAATTATCTGAAAGCAGAAGGCCGAAAGTACTACAAACACGCATGTGAGGACAACTCATTGGAAGAATCCAGTTATTGCATCTAGAACAAGCTTTCGTTTCTTAGCGAACTGGCTCAAAAGTGGTACGAGCTAAGCTACGCTGTGCATGAGACCGCCACAAGGGAGAGTGGAAAAGGAGTTTCCTGGCAGCTTTCGATGAGCCCCGTTAAATAGTAGGAACGAGCATTTTTTTTAAATTGTGATCAGGGAAGCTCCTAGAGTATTTTTATAAGAAAAACAGCTTCTTCGGATGGCAAACCTGGAACTTCTGGAGTCCGCGATAGTTATTCTCATTATTCATGGCTTTCCTAAGAAACTCCAGAGACAAGCACAACTGCAATCGTCAAAACTGTTGGGGAACATCTTGCTTCTTTCAGGAACCTCTCAACTGATGCGAAATTCTCGAACCCACGTAGGCCAAATTACCCTCCCGATGGGGCACCTCGGAGGTGCCGCGACCCTGACAATTGGCATGGGGGGAACCGAGTGGTCAATATAATTTCTGATACCAGTAACCACCAAAACCATATGGCTTTTTTCCCACTCATATGCAACTGAAAAAAAAACAAATAAAAGAGGGTGGACAGTCCCACCTGATGACATAATTGGACACTTCGTTTTTAACAGCACCTAAATTTCTGTATACCAAATTAGAAGTAAACAGTGGAGGTTTTTATGCTCTAGTAAATAGTGGGACATCTTTGTCTGTCATAAATGAGGCACTTGTAAAGAATACATGATTATTCGAAGGATCGAGGTTGTTATAAGTGCAATGTTTTGATAGCACGAGACAAAGATATGACGGATGGAGGACAAGTATCTCTTTTCAAGGCCGTAATTCTGACATTGACTCTGTCGTAGTCAAAGGTGTGAATACAGATTTTCGCTTCTTCAACCTGATATGAGGGCCCTAATGTTATTGGAATGATGAAGCGCCTGTGGCGAAAGAGACGTTCACCTCCTTGAGTATCGAGGATTGCCTTATTATACGTGCAGACGACGTTCGCCACAAGTTCCCTCAACTTGTCTGCTCAAGCAATTCTCCACCGTTAACAAAATTTCCCGTTCCTTTCAAGCTCAAAGACGTCACACTAGTCAGAAGAAAATCTTAAAACACTTCACGCGAAAAAAAAAAATTGCTTATAAGCGAGATGCAAAATATGTTACATCCTGGCATAATATGGTCATTGGTGTCTACGTTCCCCTCATCAATTACGCTGGCTTCTAAATCAGGTGAATCTGAAACTATGTACGGACTAGCAAATCTTTAATAACCAGATGTAAATGTTTCCTTTTTCAGTGCCGAGAATTGACGAAATAGTTGGGGAGACGGGAGGTTGAAAAGTCTATTCACAAATAGATATTTGCAAACGATTTTGGCAGGTACCACTCGAGGAGGAATACTCATTGTAGATCGCCTTTCTCACTCCCTTTGACGTATACAAGTAGAATCGCTTGCTTGCGGGTGGAACAGCACTGCTTGGTTTGAAAAGATGATGAATGCTGTCTTGAAGCATTTTGTAAGAGTATTTTGTAGCGTCTATGTTCACAATATTTGGTCTATTTATAGGATGAAACATGTCATGTTGCAAATCTGACTTGTATTCTGATCGCACTGAGAGAAGCTAAACTTGAAGTGCAATTAAAAGGAGTTCTTCATTACAAACATCACGTTTGTTGGACTTGTTGTGAATAGATTTACTAAAAGCACCAAGGAAGAGTCCATGGAGCGCGTAAGGCAGATGAAGAGGCCATATAATGTACACGCGCTTGGAGTTTTCCCTGAGCTTGCCTGACACTTCGGAAATTCAGGAAAACATTTGGCGGCCCGAGCGAAACCATTGTAAAGTTTGCTTTACAAAGACACAAAATTATCTGAACTGATGAATTAGAAACGTTTACATGGACTTACCAGCAGGCAAATCCTCAGATCTGATGGTTACGCGACACAATTTCTCTCATCTTTTTGAACTCACGACTGATGCGTCCAACTTTCGTGCAGGTGCTGTTGTGTATAATAGAAAACATGACTGAGGAGCCCAATTTATTGGCTACTAGTTTTATGCGTTTGCGAAGGTATAACAGAACTACAGCACACAACAGAGAAGCGGGCATTGGCTATTGTTCCAGCAGCGAGGTATTTTTGATCTTATATTGAAGGTAGGAAATTCAAACAATTCACTGATTATCAGGCACTTTCCCAATTCCTGAATGTTTCTCAGCCAAAAGGGAGAATAACCCACTGGATTATTGATGTCCAGCAGTTTGAATTTGCAGTCACACACAGAAGCGGACAAGAGTTATCATATATGTCGATGCAGTTTCTCGGCTTCCTGTAATCAGTGGCTGTGGGGAAAAGGAATGTGCGAACTTACTCAAACGGTGAGAGCGCACAAAGCAACAGGTTCCCTTATGAAGAAAGATCCAGGTTCAGCTCAGCTGGTGCACAGGTTCTTGGGCTGTACCATGACAGCCCACATTCAGGATGACACGATGGATAGGAAAAAAGCTCCAGGTCCCAGCTACGTTGGTACAAAATTTCTTGAGCTGTACCATGACAGCCCACATTCAGGATGACACGATGGGTTTTGGCGAACCTATTACATATTCAGAAGGAGATTTACATGGCCACGAATGAAGAAGGTTCTTGCCGATTACATCAGTTCCTGCCACAACTGTTAACCTAACAAATAAAAATACAAGCAGAAAACGGACACTATGATATTTGCACCTTGTGCTAGTGTGCCGTTTGAGATCGTTCACATTGACTTTCTTGAGTATAAAAAAAAGCAAAGGCGTAAGAAGAACTGAGTCTTGTAGGGGAGCACGTACGCCCAGCCGCCCTTTTCCTTTTACGGCAGTGCGACAGCCTAGTTGAGGGGACATGAATGTTCCTTCGAGGGTCAACAAAGCCGCTTGTGAAGGAATGGAACACCCCCATGGACTGCGCTCGCAATCTATCTTTCCCGGCGCATGGAACGTGTTTCCCCTACCTCAGCGAGGAAACGTATTCTCGTCAGCGATAGGGAAACTGGGGCGGTCAACAAAAGCAACGTTCCGACAACCACGACACTCTCTAACCCCCGCCTAGTAAGAAGGAGGTCGAACCCGCAACCCCCTGCGAGCCGTATACGACAACGACCAAGGAGTAAGCGTCTACCCTTGTTTTCTGCAGTATCTCCACGTGACATATACGCGTTACTGCTTACGTTAAGCGATGAAGTCTGTTGTTGACCTACCCTTTTGTCTTATTCGCCCGAGCCCGTGTAGCTGCAATGAGACAAGCTATGGATAGGGGACGTTAATCGTGCACGGTACGACTGTGTGCGGCTGGAACATTAGCTATAGGCTTCTGCGTCAGCCGTACTTAGGAAAGACTCCCTACAGTCTTTCTTAGTATGCAGCGACAAATGCTCAAGGATTGTTGTGACTAAGCCTGGAAGAGAGAGTGCGAAAAACATCATAGCAATGCTGTAGAGACGCATGTTTAAAGGATTGAAATGCACTCTATTTGACAATGGGTCAAAATTCATGAGCCAGGAGCTTACAAAGTGAGCACAAGAAAAATCATTCCTCTGTAGTTCACAGCCCCATGCCAACCATCAGCCAATGGCTCGCGTAACGGGACCTACAAGACATAAAATTGCAGAGGCGTGTAACCGTAATTCCCTGGAGGGTGGGTGTCACGGACGGCCAATTTCGGCGACCCAGCATCACGGCAATTAACGGGCGCAGTACTTCCCCACTGACCGTGGGAGAAGTTGACTTCTAGGCTCCCACTGACCGTGAAAGCCGAGAAGTGCAGAATGGGGTGCTCTTCTTAGAATGTCGCCGCCGACGGTTGATCCTTTTGTAACTGCGGCGGCGTCTGCAAGGTCGTAGAAGGCAGCGATGTACCCCGAACAAGGATTAGACTACGAGACGCACCGGCTGAGAGCCAAACGTTTTGACCAATCCCACGGGGAAAAGCGTGGGAAAACCTCTGGTGGCCAGGCCGTATGACAACAACCCAACAGGTTGTCACTCTCACTAGTTGAAGGCCCTCTCCCAATTAAAAAGAGGAGAATGAATATAATTTTGGGGCGGTGTTTCCATCAATGAAACGCGCATGATTAGACCCATGTAGAGGTCTCTTGTCCCCAAGGAAGAGAGCTAGAAGACACGAGGGGGATTTAAGCTCAGGATTTCGCCCTGCTAGGCAGACTAGTGGCTGACCAACAAGGTGTAGAAACAGATCAACAAGCATCTCTTCTAGAAGTTTTTAGTGTGGCTCTGTATCGGCTGGCCACCTAAACTTAGCCGTTCGTCTAGTTGTGACGCGATATTAACGTCTGCAACGTAGACATCGGGACTTCGCCTCGAGTTAGCTCAACCTACTGGAAGTCACCTGCAAGCACTAGCCTCCCGGAGCCACCAGCGTTGCAACACCGCCGACATCGCAGTCGTGCCAGAACTCTCTTCGACTTCTCGCATCCGATCGTCGGGGACTCAACGCTGCCGGTCATCCCACGTATGCCTTCACCTGTTTATATCTTCGAACTTTCTCCTCCGTAGTTCTATTGTTGTTAGTTTGTGTAGTTTGTAATAGTTCCCTCGCGTATGCTGATTTATTGTTTTTGTATGTTTTTAGTTGTATCAAGTGTTGATGTATTTTGTTAGTTGTATTGAAGTGTTGTACTAGATCCCGTGTGCTGCAATATCAATAGAGTAAAGTTGTTTTGTTTTCTTACGTCTCTGATCTCTTCACTGTCTCTGCTTGCGTACGGAACGAACCAACCTGCTGTTATTCCCGTCGCCGACTTCGCGCTGGCGACGCTAGAGTGGCAGCTTGTAACAAAACTGGCGCGCGCGAGACAGGACGTTCCGTACAAGAGTAAGACAGTGAGGGGTGAACGAGAACCGTGCGGACAGCGTGTTGATAGAGCCGCACAGTTGAAGCAGTTGCATCCTGCATATGATTGCGCTGTTTGTATAGTGGCATTATAGTGACAGTTGCAGTATGGAGTGTACGGATTTGGATAAGTGGATCGCGCACGGTAAAGAGTTAGGTCTCGAGGGCGCCGAACTGAGACAATGGTTTAAGGAGCAGCAAGAACAGGCGCTGGCGTTAGCCAGAGAAGAGCGGGCACGGGCCTGGGAGGAAAGAGAAAAGGAAAGGGAGAGAGAGCGCGAAGAAAAGGAGAGAGAGCGCGAAGAAAGGGAGAGAGAACGCGAAGAAAGAGAGAGAGAACGCGAAAAAAGGGAGAGAGAACGCGAAAAAAGGGAGAGAGAACGGGAGGAAAAGTGAAAGAACGTGAAGCGGCAAGGGAAGCGGCAAGGGAAGCCGGAGAACGGGAAGTGCAGTTACTGCAATTAAAGATTCGCCTCAGTGAGAGTAACAGTGTGAGGCTGATCTCGCAAAAAGCCAATGAGGAGGAGATTGAAAACGCGGTAGAGATTTCAGAAAAAAAGAGAAAAGAAGAGCAGCTCAGACAAGAGTCTGAAAGAAAGCGTGAAACAGAAAGACCACAGTCTGAAAGCGAGGCGCGTCGGAAAGCGCTGGACGTTAAAGTGTGTCAGGAAGCGCTAGAACCAGAGATCGCGCCAGAAAAGGGCCCCCGTATTCTAGAATGCATCAAGGTGGAGTATGCTGAGAACGAGGCCTTAGCTGGTCTGGAGGTAGAGACGATGTCGAAGGACGCTCCTTGCTTGGATGAGGAGAGTGCCAGCAGCCCTAATGGGCCCAGTAAGATGCTGGAAACCTCCTTCGTGCCTCAAGAGCACGTTTCAACATCGTCAAATGTAGGCATGATTAGCACAGTGGCGAATCAGAGCGAGGACGTGACGCTTCAGGAATGCAGCGATGCCATCGGAGAGGGCCCAGTTAATGGCTTCATCAGTGTTGACAAAGCTAATTTGGCCCGACAGTCCGTCGTGACGCAGAGTTCAAAAAGCGTTATCGGGAGGGAAGACCTAGTACCAGCTCCAATGAGCTTCCCAACTTTTGAGGTCCCGAAGCGACATGATGATGACATCGAGAGAAAGGAGGTACGCAAACATCGCCGTAAAAGAAAGAAGCGGAAGCGTACCACACTGCGTGAGCCTAGGGCTGGTCCCACTCCGTCCCGACAGAGACGAAAGGCTAGGCCGTTAATCCGTTTCAAGAAACGTCAATTGGCGTTCATGGAGGCACAAGCAGCGAGCCAGGTGTGGAGGGGGATAGGGAGGTGCGTCACCCGAACGAAACGCGGGGTTCATTTCGACGACTTCGGGAGAGCGGCCTTGCCCGAAGGTTGAAAGTCGAAAAGGCACAACGGCTAAGTACTGCGTGGGGGCGACCACAAAGACGCTATCACCCAGGCTTCCCCCCTGTTTATGGCGTCCCTTGCACATTCCTGAGGGGAGCCGGCCGAAATGCATAATGAGGCGTGACAGCAGGACACAGCCTGGCGTTCGTGCTTTTTGTAACCTCTGGCGTGCTCGAAAGCCGCCGGGAACGCGGCCCCATCGTGTGTGATTCAAGCGAATCTAATTGAGAAAAGGGGGGCGGTAAGTTTGAAGAATTGTTGCACGTGCGTGCTAAGTATGGTTACTTAGTGTTGCTTTGCAGATGCAGACTTCAGTCATAATTTTTGGAAGTTACGTGATGCGGTGTAAATTATTCAGAAGGAAAACCGCCGAGCCAAAGGCTGAAAGTTAGCATTGAATTAGTTTAATCATAAGTGCGAAAATTTGCATAAGGTAAAAACCGAGAAAATGTGTCATTTTTTTAGTTTTTTTAAAGGTTTAGTGTGGCGTCGTATGCCTTCACTGCCATGGGGATGTGGCATGAATGAGCATTTGAGGAAGATGTTAGCATACACCGAATGATTTCGTACAATGATTGAGATTGGCGTGACACGGTACAGTTGTCGTTGCGCGCATTGAGAATTGAGAGTCATTGGGCACGGTTTTAGCATAAACCAGTGCAAGTGTTGTTGGTTTTCTTTGAAGATGATTGATCAAGTGATCATATGAGCAAAACAGTAAACTTTTTTCTCAGATTGAGCGAACGAAGAGTATTTTGGCCATAGCGTAGGCCAAAGTTTCAGGAAAGCTGGATAGCTTAGTGTTTCAGTAGTAGCCAAATATTTGGCGGCCGTAAATCCAGACAGACCACCAGCCTCTGAGTTATATCCAACAGGCAAAACAGCTGAACGCTCGAGTACTTCGATGGAGTTTACTACTCTAAGAGTACCAGTTCACCATTACGCATATTGAGGGTAGCGAAAACTTGGAAGCCGATTACTTGAGCCGGATAGAGTTCTTGAGGTCTATGAGCATGTTATTTTTTTTCCTTTCGTCGTTTGTTTTCTGTTTGTATGTGCATATTTTATTGTACAAGAAGTGTATGTTGAGTTATTTTCTGTTTGTTTGTTGCATTGGTTGTTTTTACATGTTGTAATGCACATCGAAGGATTTCACTACAGTAGAGGAGCGCACCTGTTTCGTTTTGTTCGTAGTCTACATTCGTGCAGTGTATTCTGTATTGATGGCTGCTGTACACGGCTATTTCTTTTTCTTGTTTGTATGGCGCATTGATATTGTTGCGTGTAACTGAAGCTGGTACTCTAGCAATTGTTTCTTCCCTTTTGTTGTTACTTTGATGTGCTCTGCCTATTTATGTTGTGTATGAGAGGCACAGTCCTCATGTCTCCCTTGTTGGTGGTGTTTTGTTCCTGGTTGTCGAAAAATTCCCCTCCGTGTGAACAAATGTTATGAATACCATTCTGAAAGTGGGGGGCAATGTCACGGACGGCCAATTTTGGCGACCCGGCGTCACGGCAATTAACGGGCGCCGTACTTCCACACTGACCGTGGGAACGGTGGGCGCATGAAAGGGAGCCGAGAAGGGCAGAATGGGCTGCTCTTCTTAGAACGTCGCCGCCGACGGTTGATCCTTTTGGAACTGCGGTGGCATCTGCAAGGTCGTAGAAGGCCGCGATGTACCCCGAACAAGGATTAGACTACGAGACGCACCAGCTGAGAGCGAAACGGTTCGACTGTTCCCACGGGGAAAAGCGTGGGAAAACCTCTAGTGGCCAAGCCGTATGACAATAACCCAATAGGTTGTCACTCTCATTAGTTGAGGGCCCTCTCCCAATTGAAAAGGGGTGGGGTCAATATAATTTTGGGGCGGAGTTTCCATCAATGAAACGCGCATAATTGGACCCCTGTAGAGGTCTCTTGTCCCCAAGGAAGACAGCGAGAAGACACGAGGGGGATTTAAGCACAGGATTTTGCCCTGCTAGGCACACTAGTCGCTGACCAACATGGTGTAGAAACAGATCAACAAGCATCTCTTCTAGAAGTTTTTAGTGTGGCTCTGTATTGGCTGGCCACATAAACTTAGCCGTTCGTCTAGTTGTGACGCGATATTAACGTTTGCAACGTAGATATCGGGACTTCGTCTCGAGTTAGCTCAACCGACTTGAAGTCACCTGCAAGCACTAACCTCCCGGAGCTACCAGCGTTGCAACACCGCCGACATCGCAGTCGTGCCTGAACTCTCTTCGACTTCTCGCATCCGATCGTCGGGGACGCAACGCTGCCGGTCATCACACGTATGCCTTCACCTGTTTATATCTTCGAACTTTCTCCTCCGTAGTTCTATTGTTGTTAGTTTGTGTAGTTTGTAATAGTTCCCTCGCGTAAGCTAATTTATTGTTTTTATATGTTTTTAGTTGTATCAAGTGTTGATGTATTTTGTTAGTTGTATTGAAGTGTTGTACTAGATCCCGTGTGCTGCAATATCACTAGAGTAAAATTGTTTTGTTTTGTTACGTCTCTGATCTCTTCACTGTCTCTGCTTGCGTACGGAACGAACCAACCTGCTGTCATTCCCGTCGCCGACTTCGCGCGGGCGACGCTAGAGTGGCAGCTTGTAACAGTGGGACTGTTGCCTATAAGTTGCAGTGTCGCATCACAATAAATCCCATACAAGTGCTTTAGGATGCAGTCCACAGTATGCGGCCTTCGGTGAGCTGGCCTATCCCCTGCAGATGACACATTGGGAATGAAGAGAAAAGTATACCTTGAGCAAACCAAAAACACTGCAGAGAGCCAAAGCAAACGCAGGTAGTCGCTTCAACGAGCCTATGACAAGCGTCACAGCAACGAGCTACCCAATATTACTCTAGATGATTGTTTTGAAACGAAAAAAGATATGGCAGTCTTATATGACAAAACTGTTGGGACCAGTTAAGGTGATCAAAAAGGCGGAATGCTTAAGACCATCGGCTACGTAACGGAAGATGGTGTCATGAAAACAGCTGCCATCCGCAATGTGATTTCCTATATCCTTGGGAAGGACAAAAAAAACAGCGAGCTTGGCGACTCAAACACGATGACAAGCTGCTTGGTGGGGAACTGAGGAAAGAGAAAGAAAAAGAAGGAAATATTCTGTCCCTATCAGTGTTGGAATGTTATGCTAGTCATCCTAAATAGACAGCAGCAACAATAAGTAAAAATTGCAGCATGCATCACGATCACTTGAACCCTCTAGGAGCATCAAAAATACAACGCAAGTGGTTCATTTCTTTCTTAGTATTTTTTTACTGAGCTGTACACGACCCAAAGCTTCAAAAATTCTTAACAAGAAAAATATGCGCACTTTTGCTATGTGAACATGCTGCCACAAGAATTTTGCGAATACATGCTTTATTAGGAAGTTACATGGGTTTGAATATTTATTTCAGCTGGCTTCAAATTTTCGGCTGGCCTCACCACACTCCTTCCTCACAGGGAGAGGAAGCCATTTTCCCGTCATTGTAAGTGGTCTAGGCCCATTGAGGGGCTGCATGGTACGTGAAATCACAAATCGGTGACTTTGCACCATTGCGCGTTAAAAGAGAATAAGTAAGGCGTGACAATGGCTTTTCGAAATCGAGGCTCTGCATGGCGTGCAGCTTTGTAATATACGGAAACGTGATCGATGCAGTCTACTGCAAATCAGATTCTTTTAAGGATGTAAAAAACTTGGGAGCCTGTTGACTGGCCCTTTGAAGCTGTGCTTCGGCTGCCATAACACGATCTGTGCACATGATATTGCCTAGGGGGGTGGGGGTGGAATTAGGCAACCTTTCACCATAGGTTACAAAAATGATTAGCATCGCGATACCGTTTGATGCAGTAAATGCTCAGTTTTTTCTCCTTGTTGCTGATTGTTTTAAAGCATACAACTATAGTACAATAGATAAAATGAGAACCGAGCCCGGTGTACAGGAAGATCTATTGCCGTCATCGCTAGGTGCGGTTTTACTGCGTATACAATTCATGCCCAAGATCGACTTGAAAGGCCTTAAAGAGCAAAATAGTTTTTCGCGTGTCATCAAAGTGCAATTTTGCAGTCACGCAATCAGCACTCTTAACGATACACGATGCATGGTTAAATAACGAGCGCAGGCGCAATCTTAAGATGCCTGCACCAAACACTATGACGTCTAGACTTTCAAGATGTGTATTTTGTCCTACGTAGCTTCCAGTCAAGAAAAATAAGGTCAATTTTCGCATGTGTTTGGCTAGACGTCGAATACTAAGTTTCAGGAACTTTTATTGAGCCAATATTGCGAACACTGAAAAATACATTTTAAAATTTCTAAAGCCACGCACGAAGCTTTTGGCGTAAAATATGAAACGAAACTTTAACCTTCGTTTTCTTTGCTAATAGAGAACTTATGGTGTTGAAACGCATGGCTTTAGAGTTCGCATAGTACAGTTTGTCTACCTAAACTGAATCATTATTTATCTTCAGTGTCTCTTTAGTAACAGATTTGCTGCTGAAACACAAAACATGCAAGTACTGCAGAGCGGCCGTAGGCTTTCACAAGAACACTCGGCAATTTCTATCGTAAATTCAGTGTGAAGTCGACAAAACGTTTCTATGTGTTTTTTATGCGTCGAATAATGCAACATATATTGATTTTTACGTGTGCTAGTCAATGGCCAGACGGGCAATATACAAGAGCGGTTGTCTTGTAGTAAACATTACATGCTACGCTTACAGATGGTGCTATCAGTGCAAAGTAAACCTATGCGTTTCACGGCACACTTTCTTTTGATATAAATCTCAGGCACCACTACAGGAACAAGCGAAAGCGAATATAATCACCGTCACTATCAGATGTTAAGTGCTATATTAGGCACGTCGACCACACAACCCATGCAGCACAGACATGAAAGGCTCATTGGGCAGTAGGACTGTGAATTGTCAATTCAGCTGCAATTCTCGCTTTGGCTCATTGTCTCTTTTTGAGCACGCATTGGAATCTCAGCCGTATGCTTGCAGTCAGAATTCCTAAGCGACTGTTGTCCGATGCTGAGCCAGCATGGAAGCGCATTGTGCCACGCAAGTAATACTGGGATTCGCACCGAGGAATAGCATAACTTTCTTTTTTTGAAGAAGGAGGTGTTTTATATAGGTTCTCCAGCCTTCAGAGCAATTCGAAGGAGACATGATAGTAAGGCTGAGATGTGATTTTTTATTCTTGTTCTTCACAACCCTGCTTCACTTTTACTCCGCAAGCTCAGAAAATAGGAAATATTTCAACAAGGCGATCGTGTACTGAGTCAGGGCTATGTGTCTTGTGAAGCAACACCGAGGGTTTGCTTTCGCAATGCATTCATGCACGCCGGAATTCGCAAGCCCACTCCATTAGACCTGATGCAGCACAATGCATTTTCGCTTTAGCCACCTATGAAAGAAATATCTTGCAGCTCACTTTAAGAAGAGCGCAAAGTACTATACTCTTTCGAAAAAGCGCAGTCATTTCGACCCTCGTTGACTTTTCCAGACTGTTCTTTCTCGTGGTGGCGTGACAACATTCTCTCTTTATATATATTCGAAGCATAAAGCCCTTGCTCGCAAATGTCGGACATAAACCTCACAACAACAAGGCTTTTCATGCTTTCATACCAGTTACGTAAAATGGCTCAGCTCGCGTTGTTTTTCTTATCTATCGTTGAAGGCTGGATGTTCTTGCTCTCGTAGTCTACCCCCCCGGTTAGCTTCTTCAACGTGGTCAACATGATGCAACTGCAGCCCCAAAGAAGTTCTTTAAGAGCAGTTCCGACGTCGTAAATGCTCGTGACACGTCGTCTTTCTGCAGCCGCTTTTACGAGCCAACATTATTTTAAAAGTTGGTTACTATCAACGGGGCTCCAGCGGTGAGTGCCATAAGTTCGCCTAATTGTCACAATGACAAAGAGAAAGTAAAAGTATCTTGTGCAAAATGTTTGGCATGAATATTGCCGCGTGCATAGCTGAATTTAGCGGCGAGATAGCGACGACAACGAAGAACGCGGATTTGCTCGAGAGGCGCAGCGCAGCAGAGTGAAGAAGACGATAATCTTAGCGGCCTTCTCTGAGAGCATCTCTACAAGTCCCACTGTCCGTGTTTTTAAATAAACCCCCTGTAATTTATAACCCGCGACACTGGTGGAGGTGCTGGGTACTACCACCTCATGATCAGCACCCCTGTGAGAAGCCCCGAGTCCAGCCCTACGAGACAGCCACGCGTGGAGACGCCTGTGCACCGCTCAAGCCGTCGCCTTCAAGGTCTTGAACCAGAACTTGGCCTTTTAAAGGGAGCAACACTTCCGAGAACCACCCCTACTCAAGAAATGACAAGGAGTCCTGCACAGGTGACGGTCCAGAATACGCGCATTCCTGAACCATTTCATGGCCGGCCGAACGAAGATGCGCAAGACTGGCTTGAGCAGTTCGAACGGGTAGCTAAATCGAACTACTGGAGTCTTGATGGAAAGCTCTTCCACGTATACTTCGCCCTTGAAGACGGCGCGAAGACGTGGTTTATAAACCGGGAGGCTACCTTGACGACATGGGAGGAGTTTTGTTGTCGGTTTTTTGACACCTTCGGTAACGCGGACCAACGTGAAAACGCACAACGCCTTCTTGAAGGACGCACCCAACAGCTGCATGAAAGCGTCGCCATGTTTGCTGAGGATATGGTGCGCTTATGCCACCGCGCGGACCCCAACATACCCGAGGCTCGAAAGCTAAGCCGTCTCATGAGGGGCGTCAAAGAGCAGCTATTTGTTGGTCTTGTGCGCAATCCGCCGACAACAGTGGACGAGTTCACCAGGGAGGCCACCACAATAGAGCGTGTGCTACAGCAACGGTACCGACAGTCTGATCGCCCGGCCACCGGCGCAGCTGCAGGCGCCACCGCACTTACCGAAAACGACGAGTTTTTTCTACGCCACCTGATTAGACAGATCGTGTGTGAGGAGATCACGAAGCAGATCGCAAAATACACATTGCAGTCACAGGCGCCCCCGCAGCAGGAGTCCACGGTAGCCTCCGTCGCTGAAATCGTTCGCCATGAACTTCGAGAAGCGTTCGCCTCTCCTCAGCAATATTCCGCTCCACCGCACCGTCCAAACTCGTGTACCTATGCAGACGCTGTGCGTCGTCCATTGGCTCCAGAAGTATCGTACCAGCCGAACGGATACAGCTATGCAGACGCTGTTCGTCGACCCACGCCCATGCCAGCGCCGCAGTACCTCGAACCGTATCCTGTGCCATCCTGGGCTCAACAGGATTCTGTCAGGCGACCCTATATGCGGAAGACCGACATATGGCGCACTGCGGATCGTCGACCACTCTGCTATAACTGTGGAGAGCCAGGGCACATTTGCCGTTTTTGCCCACATCGCCGAGTTGAATACCGCGGTAGTGCACCTACAGCTACGCGCCGACAGTTCGAAGAAAGCCGTGCCCCCATCGACGACGACCAGGCTGGCAGGCGGGAAGGCTCTTCTACCTTCCGTACGCGGTAACCATCACCGGCTCGCTTTGCTTCACCAAGTCGCCGTAGTTTTGCTGACGCCGTCAGAGGTCGGTCTCCCAGCCCACGGCGGGGAAACTGAAAGCAGCGACCTCTGGGGGGAAGGTTGCAAGCCGTCGAATTGCCGAAAAACCCCCACTGCTGCCGAAACACGTGAGAGACGACGATGAAGACTTCGCCGGGAAAACTGTGACTGCCGACCTCGCTGTGACGATTGACGGCGTTGTAGTGACGGCCTTAGTCGATACGGGTGCAGAATTCTCCATAATGAGTGAACGATTGGCAGACGAACTCAAGAAAGTCAGGATGGAATGGACGGGTCCTTATATCCGAAGTTCTGGAGGCCAGATAATGACACCCACGGGAAAATGTACAGCAAGACTCACTATTGAGAATGTGACTTTTGTAGCCACATTTCTGATCCTATCGGAGTGCCGCAAACCTATGATTCTGGGAATAGACTTCTTAAGAGAGTACGGTGCTGTGGTCAATATACGCGACGGTGTGATCACATTCACCGCTGACAAGTCTGTGACCACTGATCCAGACCAAGAACCCAGGGTGTTACGTGTGGTCGACGACGACGTCTGCGTGCCACCACTCTCTTGTAGTCTTGTTTACGTGTGTTGCGCCTTGCACTGTAATGAAGACGCCATAGCCGAACGCATCACTGACCTTCTTTTTCACCTAGGCATCGCCATCGCTCGCGGTATCGTCAGCTTAGTGGATGGGCGCGCAGACGTGCTTCTGACCAACTTCACGAATGAGCGCCGGCACATCGGTAAAGGCACGGCTGTGGCGTACCTCGAAGAGCTCGACTACTCTCATGACTGTCTTCTAATGCAAGGGGAAGCCACAGCTCAATCACCTCCACATACACCACCAGTTGATATCAGTCCGAGTCTAACGCCGACTGAAAGATGCCGTCTTATGGAGCTGCTCGACCAGTTCAAGGACTGCTTCTCATCGACATCACGAGTGGGTCGAACGCCTCTGACTAAGCATCGCATAATTACGGAAGACACAGCAAGACCGATCCGACAGAACCCATATCGCGTCGCTCAGAAAGAAAGTGAGGTAATCCAGCAGCAAGTCAACAAAATGCTAGAGGATGACGTTATCCAACCATCAAAGAGTCCTTGGGCATCGCCAGTGGTACTCGTGAAAAAGAAAGACGGCAGCTTGCGTTTCTGCATCGATTATCGTAAGCTGAACCATGTTACAAAAAAAGACGTTTATCCATTACCACGGATCGATGACTCTTTGGACAGGCTACGGCATGCGCGCTACTTCTCGTAATGAACCTTAAAAATGGATACTGGTAAATAGAAGTAGATGAGCGCGACCGAGAAAAGACCGCCTTCGTGACGCCAGACGGGCTTTATGAATTCAAAGTCCTCCGTTTCGGTCTATGCTCAGCCCCAGCCACGTTTCAGAGACTTATGGATACCATTCTGTCCGGCCTGAAATGGAAAACATGCCTTGTGTACCTCGACGACGTGATCGTTTTTTCGGCCACGTTTGAAGAACATCTAAAGCGGCTGCTGTCAGTCCTTCAAGCCATACGGTCCGCTGGACACACACTCAAACCTGAAAATGCCACTTCGGCTTCGAAGAACTCCAGTTCCTGGGACACGTGATCAGTCGCGAAGGTGTGAAGCCTGACCCAGATAAAACAGCAGCCGTCACAAAGTTCGCAAGGCCTTTTGATAAGAAAGCGGTCAGGCGTTTTCTGGGTCTCTGTGCCTACTACCGGCGATTTATAGCAGGCTTTGCATACATCGCCTTTCCACTCACCCGCCTTACAAGGGAAGACATCGCATTTGTATGGGGTGAAGAGCAAGAAGCTTCATTCAACGAGCTGCGACAGCGTCTACAAACTCCACCTGTCCTCGCTCACTTCGACGAGAATGCACCAACAGCCATTCATACAGACGCAAGCAATGTGGGCCTAGGTGCTGTTCTTGTCCAATGCCAAGATGGTGTGGAGAGAGTGGTTGCCTACGCTAGCAGAACGTCGACACGTGCCGAGTCCAACTACTCAACAACGGAGAAGGAGTGTCTGGCCGTCGTTTGGGCAGTTGCGAAGTTCCGCCCGTACTTATATGGCCGCGCTTTCCAAGTCGTAAGCGACCATCACTCTCTTTGTTGGTTGACCAACATGAAAGACCCATCTGGACGTTTAGCACGATGGAGCTTACGGCTCCAAGAGTACGACATGACCATAGTTTTCAAGTCCGGAAGGCAACACTTAGACGCCGACTGTTTGTCAAGGTCACCGATTGAATCACCGGCTATAGAGGATGATGATTTCCCAGGTTTTTTAGGAGTTGTTGATGCAGCTCTCATTTCTCGGCAACAACAAGATGATCGGGAGCTCAACTCGCCTATAGAATTCTTGAACGGACGAGCCGCCAATGCACCAAGAGTGTTTTCGAAGAACTTATCGTCATTTTGTTTACGGGACGGAATTCTGTACAAAAAGAACTTTTCATCGACAAGTAGAAGCTATCTGCTGATAGTTCCTGGAGCTCTCCGCAGCGAAATTTTACAAGCCTGCCATGACGAAGCCACTGCGGGCCACCTCGGGTTCACAAGGACACTGACACGCATCAAAGAAAAATATTACTGGCCAAGAATCGCAGCAGAGGTTAAATATTACGTCCGAACATGCATTGACTGTCAGCGGCGCAAGGTACCACCTGTCAAACCCGCTGGACTATTACATCCTGTGCCCGTGCCAGAAACCCCGTTTTCTCAAATCGGAATGGATCTGCTGGACCCATTCGCAACAGCGGACAGTGGCAACAAATGGGTTATAGTGGCAACGGACTACCTCACCCGATACGCGGAGACCAAGGCAATCGCGAGTGGTACTGCAGCTGAAGCGGCCCAGTTCTTCATTGAGAACATTGTTCTGAGACATGGTGCTCCAGCTGTCGTCATAACAGACAAAGGTACCGCGTTTACAGCCGAGCTTTTGCGCACCGTGCTTACGCTCAGTGGCACAGCGCATAGGAAGATGACAGCTTACCACCCACAAACGAATGGGCTTACAGAAAGACTTAACAAGACAATCGCTCACATGCTTTGCATGTACGTCGACGTAGAACACAAGAATTGGGACCGAATATTGCCGTACATCACATTCGCGTATAATACGGCGCGCCAGGAAACAACAAAAATGACGCCATTCGCACTAATTCATGGCAGAGAAGTTACGACAATGCTTGACGCCATGCTGCTTTACGATTGCAATGATTCAGAGACAGACGCCGCAGACTTCACTGAGCGCGCCGAAGAAGCAAGGCAGCTTGCCCGCGTCAGAATAATGAACCAGCAGCAACTTGACGCCCAACGGTACAACCTTCGCCATCGATTCGCCATATATCAACCAGGAGATAGAGTCTGGGTTTGGTTTCCTGTACGACGACGAGGCCTCTCAGAGAAACTTCTACGCCGATACTTCGGACCCTACAAGGTTCTGCGCCGTCTTAGCGACGTGACGTACGAAGTCGTGCCCGACGCCTCCTCCTGTTCGAAACGTAGCCAGCATCTGCCTGAGACAGTGCACGTGGTCCGCATGAAACATTACCACTCTCAGTGATGTAAACACTAGATGGCCGCATCTCTACCTGTTGGGCGTCGGGACGACGCTCACTCTGGCGGGAGGGTAATGCCGCGTGCATAGCTGAATTTAGCGGCGAGATAGCGACGACAACGAAGAACGTGGATTTGCTCGAGAGGCGCAGCGCAGCAGAGTGAAGACGATGATCTTAGCGGCCTTCTCTGAGAGCATATCTACAAGTCCCACTGTCCGTGTTTTTAAATAAACCCCCTGTAGAATATAACCCGCGACATTATGTTCGGCATACATAACAAAAATAGTATGGACCAACGAGTACCGACGCATTACTTTACTGCACAAGTACCCTGATGCTTTCTGGGAAGTGGTTTTGCGCCGCGAAGTTTCAAATGGTCTATGTGATTTGCCTTCAGTGAATGAAGACAATAAATTTAAAATTAGCGGTGTACCAGCCATATTTATTGACTATAACAGTCACATCTATTGAGGATAACAATAACAGAACATGGTTGAACATTACTCCATAATTCATTATTAGCTGGAATCGAAGCCATACGGGCAAAGTCTACGAAAAAAGATACGACATGCACATGGGGCTCATGGAAACGTGACCGTAGCATAATTAGAAGAAAATAAACACCCTTACCTCTTTCTGAAAGAGTTAAGGTTGTTCATTAAGGGTGTTAAGGATGTCGGCATCGTAATAACCAATGACGGGGATAAAAAGTCCTGCGCATTCCATCAAAAGTTGATCACAACACGAAATAACAAGATATCTTTCTTGACGGTGAGATTTTCTGTCTCAATCACAAGTTTTAACTTCAACAGAGGAGCGAGAATCACTCAAGCTTTCAAGCTTTTCAAAAAAAAGAGAAAGTGCTGGTCAATTCTTGCAAAATAGCTGGAGCTTTTTTTGTGTGGGAGGAGGAATGAGACAATTGGAAAACTTTTTACGTAAAGACAGCACGCGTAGTGCTGTTCAAAGTACGCCCACTAAATAGCTTGATCACGCCGAAAAGAGCATATCGATTGATATGTGGGGTTTAACGTCCCGAAACCACCATATGATTATGAGAGATGCCGTAGTGGAGAGCTCCGGACATTTCGACCACCTGGGGTTGTTTAATGTGCACCCAAATCTGAACACACGGGCCTACATTATTTTCCGAAAATAGCCTATCGTTCAGAAATTCATTGCAATTGCTGCTGCTTCGTTGCGTTTTATGCTAATCTCTTACCTGCTTTCTTTCTCTCTCTCACTCTTGTCTTTATATTCAACTTTCCGAATCCTCCAGCGCATGGCAGCAAGTCGAACACCAAAAGTTCGAATAGCTGGGCTGGTTGGTTGCGCATAATTAGGAACGAGTGAAAAACCACAGAACACACGCACTCCTTTTGTGTTGTCCGTAGTTTTTTGCACTGTCTTTTAAAATAGCGCGACATAAATGTAGTTAAACTGCTTGCCTTCCCCTTTCCTATTTCTCAGCTTTTCACCTGTTATACGACAATTGCCGTACTTCATTTCACAAGCTGGTTGCAGCACTACGAAGGCTAGGCCGATTTCAACCGATCACGAATGTGAGTTCCCCCGCACACTCTTCTAGTTTTGGCCTAACAGGTTGGATGCCCGAACCCCGAGATCTTTCACATCTCATTGGACCAAAGTTTGAATCTACTCGGGCGAACAAGAAAAAAACTTCCAGCGCTTTTTTTAACGTCAAGCTTTTGTTGCCGCCTTATGCCAAATGCACCGCACCACAGTGTTCAAAATGGAGAGGAGGTGGTAGGCGGGTCTTCGGATTGGAAAAAAAGTAAATCCCCAACTGTCTGCAGCTGTGTGACACCAAAGTAGCCCAGACGT
Organism: Rhipicephalus annulatus; assembly: GCA_013436015.1. Lineage (NCBI taxonomy): Eukaryota > Metazoa > Arthropoda > Arachnida > Ixodida > Ixodidae > Rhipicephalus > Rhipicephalus annulatus. The sequence continues at coordinate 2,087,413 of WOVY01009689.1, forward strand.
TGCCGGAGGCAGGCCCCGTACACTGTGAGCCCCTCTTGTCTGCTCGTATTAGCAGTCTGGCAATGGAACAACATGTGGTCCAGAGTCTTAAGGTAAACTCAGGTCGTGCACTATTGATTGCCACGCCCGCAGTGCCGATGTTATTGCTAGGCCGTGTAGTTGTTTCCGCCGCAGAAACGGAGACAACTACGCCGCGGTCTCTTTTCGGTAATCCCTTAAAAGGGAGCCGCTGTGGCGGCTTCCCGGCTGCCGAGTGAGAGTCAGGGTGGCGGGTTTGTGCGTTTGTGTATTTAGAATGTGTATTTGTAATCCCTCTAGGAAAGCACGGTTCCTTCTCGGTGATCCCTTGCGAGGGAGCCGCTGTGGTGGCTTGCCGGCTGCCGAGTGATATTAAGGATGGCGGGTCTGTTCGATTGTGTATTTAGAATTTGTGCATTACTGCAATTGCTCCTTCCGGAATACAATAAAAATTGGGAAGGTCACCTGTTACTACGGCCCATTTTGTCGCTTTAAAGCAATGTTGTTTATAGTTAACACCTCGAGATTTCTTCGTGATCACGTATGCTAGAATGCATAGCCTAGAGAGCACGCATGGTGGCATAATTTCTGTATGTCTATAACTGCCAAGCATCCATGAAGCAGATGTCTAAGAATTTGACCTTACCCAAATTATGTGAAGCTTGACTGCTCAGACATCCAAACCACTGCAGGGATGTTTATCGAGGGTGCTATTCTGAAATATTATCATTTACAGACAATCAACCTGATGCCGTCACTGATACTTTCCACGTTCTACACGAAGTCAGCAAGAAGCGGACAGAGCCACATTGTCAATATGCGTCTTTACTGTACCAGCAGGATATTTTTCACGCATTGTTATGTCACTACACGAACCAATAGGAAGAGACACAAAAGAATACGGCAGTATCTTAACATCACAAGTAACATGGCACACTTCGTAGCACACATTTCCATTTGTGCGCTTCGCAGAGACACATGTCACTAATTTGTTAGAACTTCCCTCTGCAGATTATACTTCGCTGCTTGTTATTTTGACCACAATAACGTGATTTCATCCTCGCCATCATACATCGCTGTTCTTTTCAAACCAAACCCCCTGCAGAATGTCTGCGCGAGCAGGCGTTTGGTGTGTGGCAATAGCACGGACTCGTGCCAACTGCCGGGTTTCGACTGCCTCTCACGCATTGCCGTACGCGGCTTCAATGTGTCCAAGTTCAGCCTTTACCATGTCTGGACCATATCGCACTCCCTCGAGGAAAGCGAGTCCTGCGTTGTATTTTGAGACGGCCTATTCGCGCCACCTTGTCCTACTTGACGAAGTGATGAATATCATTATTCATGACTATGACACTTCCATGAGGCAGAAGTGGCAGCAATTCCTTTGTGAACCATTTTTTGCCATGACCATCAGTCATGATGCTGTGATAAGCGCCTAAGCTTTTTTTATGCTCGAAACACTTTACGTGCAGACTGCACATTGTGTGCAGTCTGCAGGTAAAGACTGCACATTGTGTGTCGACTGTGTGTCGACCTTTAGACTGCACATTGTGTGTCGCTCCTAAGATGACAGCATCTTGAGACCACTTCTTCCACCGGAAGCCAACCTTCTTTAACATCTCGAGCATAGCTTCCGTTAACACGGATGGCAGCTCGTTGAGCTCTTGAAAGTGGCGCGTAAGCTTGAAGCCAGTAGGGATTTCGCTTCTGCGAAAAAACTGTACACAGTCCTTTGCAGCACTCCCAAGTCAAAGCTGTACAGCTTCTTTCTGCACTGGCGTCTTTTCCCACTACAATGCTTCTTCTGTGCCAGAACTCTGCCCACATTTTCTTCCTGAAATGCCCACTCGTACAGCATGCACTCCCTCATTTTCGTTAGCTATGCAGTCCTCTTAATGGGGAAATTCACGCTGGCTTCTCCGCGCTCATTCCAAAGCGTTTTAAATGCGACGCATTTTTTAGCAAACTTCGTCGACTTTGAGCGTATCTATCTATCTATCTATTTATCTATCTATCTATCTATCTACCTATCTATCTATCTATCTATCTATCTATCTATCTATCTATCTATCTGTCTGTCTGTCTGTCTGTCTATCTATCTATCTATCTCTCTCTCTCTCTTTATATATATATATATATATATATCTGTATCTATCTATCTATCTAGCTGCTGGTGACTCTTAGCTCTCCTGGCCATCTCAATAATGGTATCGGTATCACAACCAGTGTGGCATAACATGACTGTATGACGAGCATAATAACTAGTCATAACATTAAAATCATTACATGTATGTCATGAATCTGATGATTTACATGTCATGGTCTTCTTGCCCTTGCGGTGGTTTCATGCACTTATCGTTTTGCAAAACTACAGGTTTTCCCGCTCACATTAATCCAAGTGCCAGCCTAAATAATCTGCACGCCATTGACATAATCAGAACGCAAAGCTATTTAATCCATGTGCCAAACATTTAATCCAAGCGCCAACATATTTAATCCAAGCGCCAACTCACTCAGGCTGCGTGCCATTGAGTTTAATCCAAGTGCCACCGTGTTTAATCCAAGTGCCAATGACTTTATTTCAGGTGCCACTAAGTTTAACCTACGCACAAAAACCAGATTGCGGGACGTAAAAACGGCAGTGCAATAGAAATGCAGTTCCTACAGTATAAAAGACAATAGTCGGAAGGTATAATCAATTATTATTATTTGTATTCGCCGATAGTATTCTTTAAAAAAATTACTGTCATGGTTCGCTTAAGCCATGTTTGGAGCCATACTTTGCTATGCACAAGTTTGTGTAATGAGTGTTTTGCCCAGGTGAAATAAATTTATTGAAAACGAAAAAAACGCAGGAACATATTACTGAATATTTCACAGTGCAATCAAATTCAGTATCCGTCATAATTGGCTTTGGTACACACTACAACATTACATGACCAGGACAAGTCATGTAATGTGAACGACACACTATGTTTTTGGAGTGCCGGAACGCATACTAAGAGATTAAAAGCATGGTCGCGGGCAGTGATGGGTCAAAGACAGCTACATAATCAAGAAATTAGGAACCTGTCACGCGGCGCCGTGAATTAGAGATAACCTGTCACTGTGAATTAGAGATAACTTCAATGTTATATATATATATATATATATGTGTGTGTGTGTGTGTGTGTGTGTGTGTGTGTGTGTACACATACATACATATACATATACAGGAAAACAAGAGTGATTACTACTAATGCAACATAGGCACAGGTTAGTGTATTTATTAAAACAGTACTGTCTCATAGGGCTCGGAGACGGATGTTCACAAGTCATCTTCACGCAAAGCGGCAGGCACGAAAGAGAAATTGTGCCGATCAAAGACCGCGCAGTTCACGCGCTGTATTTGTTGCATGGAGTGGCGAGCCGCATCCAGCAGCAGAGATCGCCTGTGCTCCTTTTTCGTCATGCCTTGCGGTGTCACTAAAACTAAATTACGACGTTCGCTCAGGTGGGCCTTCACGTGTGACTTGATTTTCGAGAGGGCTTCTTCTATAGCGTTAAAGAAGGGACTCTACGCTGGCAGGCGCCTAATAGAGTACATGGAGTTAGCCAAAGCCGCCTGTTCTGCTCGAGCGTGAGCAGGTGCATTGTCAAAAAGGAATACAGCTTCGGCATTTGGCTCATCACGTTCTACGGGGGCCGAAACATCACTGAGGAGGTCATTAAAAACAACCCAATGGACTTTGTCCACCACAGTCCAATGAATAACTCCATTTGCGGATGTGCATGCTATAGTGTTCAAGTTCACTCCCTCTGTCGTTGTGGTCATGTGAACAGCTGGTTGTCCCTTAGCGGCCCTGCCGAAGTTCCTGGAATACCAGATATTGAAGCTAGTCTCATCCAAATAGAAGCGGTACACACGTGGTCCATCAGACTGCAGCCATCGGGCGTACAGCACGGTTGCGATCTCTTGGCCTCTGCGTCACTAGTTTCATTGAGTAGCAGTGGGCATCCCGCAAGCGGTCGACTGTGCTTGCACTCATTGTTACTCCTGGCATTTCTTTCTCCAGGGCCTCCTTTATTTGCTTCAGTGTAAATGTACAGTTTTCATCGAAAATTCGTCTCAATGTACTCATGACGTCATCTCCAAAGAACCCCCACCATGCTTTGATGTTTCTCTGTCGGCAGCGGCAATCGATCTTGCTGTTTTAATGTTGATGCCTAGAGCGTCGGCCAGTTGCTTCAAGTCACCGCCACGCCTGTAAACGTCCACAATTCTAGCCCTATCGACCACCGATTCTCTGCTGTTTTTTCGACGAGGTTCGTCGGGGTTCTCAAAGTGTGGTCCTCGTTTGCGTCCAGCCATGACTTCAAGCAAAGCTCTCTCTTCGTCTGCAAATGTTCCCGTATGAAAACACACGTTTCAAGTAAACACGCCTCAGCTACACTAAGCGTCGTCTGTTACATGAAAACCGGAGTATCTACTTTGATGCTTTTATAACAACTTATTTCCAGATTAACCCGAATAAATGCAAGTTTGGTATTTTTAAGTTGTTATTTCTGATTTCAAGAACGAATGAATATCAACTGTCGGTCACTGTTCTCCCTGGGCTGAGCAGATGACTGCGGTAGCCTCAGCGCATAAGTAGCCAAATGCCGTCTGCTCAGCAGACGACACGAATCTATGCATATGCGATGGTGTAGATGGTTAACCGGAATGAAGCAGTAGCAATGCAATAAAGACTAACATGTACTCTAAGAGCAAATACATTTAAGTACCCATAAATGCAATTACTAATGACTGTTTTTTTTATTTTGAAGCTATTGCACCAAAATGTTAAGGGGAAGTTGCACTGCGCACTTCATTTTATAAGCGCTACCATGTATAGCCGAGGAAAAAGTTCTTGCTGTGACGACATGTTTACGTTATTCTGACATTTATACTATATATAGTGGCTAACTGTGTGTTTCTAGCGCATGGATTAAACTGACTGGCACCTGAATTAAAGTCATTGGCAATTGGATTATATACGGTGGCGCTTAGATGAAACTCAATGACACGCGGCCTGAGTGAGTTGGCGCTTGGATTAAATATGTTGGCGCTTGGATTAAATGTTTGGCACATGGATTAAATAGCTCGGCGCTCAGAGTATTTCAATGGCGTGCAGACTATATAGTCTGGCACTTGGATTAAAGTGAGCGGGAAAACCTGTAGTATTTTATGACATGACAGCATAGCCAACATAGGTGACAGACTGTAACATGGTAGTCATGACGAGAATGTCATAATTTTCAAGTTATGACTAGTCATAACTACTCGCCACGCTCATGGTGCGCTCGCGGTCGTTTAGCTAGCTTCTCGGCCAACTTGGTATATATACCAAGGTTGGTATTATGGGACGTGAATGGACCACGAATGTATGTGAGTGGCGCAAACATGGTAATCATCAGATGTATGTCCTGTAAGAACATGATTACATGCAGCACTAAAGGGGCCAATATATATACTTTGACGTAACCCGGCACGCGTGTGCGCCGGCGTTTGTTTCGTCGGGCCACGTCGGCGATGTTACGCAAACAAGGAGCCGATCTGCCTTCCGTTTACTCGCAAGCGTACGCCGCGCTGCGTTGCTTCGACGCACGCGAGACTGAGTCACCCGGCTTCCCTCCATCACTAAGAGAGGCAGACGTGGAGGTTCCAGGGTAACGTCGTCGGCGCGAAATGCAGCCCGTCCCAATTCGCGCTGGTTGCAGACCAGTGTACTTTTCGGCGAGTTACACTACAGTTGCTCGTGTGACAGCGCGTAAATGACACTCGCGCCTAAGTGTACCAGCTCGAAGTACACTTAAGTTTTCACGTGTGACAGAGGTATTAGCCTGTCTGTGCGTGAATTCGACTGCTGCGCATGCAGTGCTTTCACGCTCGGCTGATGCTATAGTCAACCAACTTTCTCGCGATAAGTTTGTCTCAGATATGCATAGCCATAAGCAACTTGTTCGGAGTGCTCATCAATTTTAAACACTTAATAAGTAAAAAAGAAGAAGGCCAGAACAAAAAAAGATAGATAGATAGATAGATAGATAGATAAGATAGATAGATAGATAGATAGATAGATAGATAGATAGATAGATAGATAGATAGATAGATAGATAGATAGATAGATAGATAGATAGATAGATAGATAGATAGATAGATAGATAGATAGATAGATAGATAGATAGATAGATAGAAGGCAGACAAGCTTAATCAGACAAGAGACTATTTCAATACTGTATAGAATGGGCGCTGGGGAACAAGAAATGAGAAAAAAGGATTAAAAGACAAGGCAGCACATCGCACATGCTCGAATACAAACAAATACTGGAGCTGGAGTATTTCTGGCACTCGGAGAGAAAATGTGGCCCTTCAGACATGTATGTGAAATGCAGCCGTAGGTGATCCATGGTGTGTCCAGGCCGCCGCTCATGAGAGATCGGTGCTGTCTTTGACTCCGCCAATGTCTGCTGCGTGATGAGGCACGTTGTTAGGTACTGTATCTATTTTGAAAGGCAGCAGCTGCGGCAGTACTATTAAGATTTTAATACTGCTCATAGAGAAGTACGCTGTGTTTCCTAGTACTTGCCGAACCCATGGCTATAGGACGGCCGGAAAGAAAAAGAATGTAAAAAAATTGCAGCATACCCACGAAGCGAATGTGTGGGGTGAAGCATCCGTCCTTCTTTCTGTTCGTGTGTCCGTTCGTTCGTACATGCGTCCATGCGTCTGATCACCTTCGAAAATGCAGAAGGTGCGGAGCTAACACCGTCAAGACACGAGCCAAGAAAGCCGGGCGCAAGCGTCTTCAACGCGCCCACCACTGTGCTTCGCACATGCCTCACCAACGATCCGCTACGTACGGCAACTATCCAGGAGACTAAGAGAGACACTCGTTCTCCGCGTACCCAAGCACATCCCGCGCAGCAGCCACTCGGACAGTAATGGTACAGCACCATTTATAATATCCTTACTCAACTGCAGTTTGTATCTACTTCTATGAAGCAGTGCCATCTATTACACTGTTTGGAAGATACTGCTTTCTTTTCTTTATCGTCTCTTTTTCCCTAAGTTACGCTTGACAGATGAAAAGTTTACACTAAGAGGAGCTTCAGCCTAGAACACGTTTATACGCATATGCATATGCTTTTCTGGTATTTTCTATGATTTACATTACCTTGCATCACTTATTTACATGACATATGCATGTGATGCAAGGCAAGGCGGTGTTTCAATGATGAATTTCTGTTCCTTGATTTGTGTTGAGCAAACGACTTTCCGCCTATCATAAATTTCGAAAGCATTGTGACCTCGACATCCTCGCTGCATTTAACTGGAAACATCAAGGACTCCAGCCTTACCTTACAGCTAAGCTGTAGGACGAGTATTGCTCGTCGGTGCGTGAGCGGAAATTGCCGCCACCATGAACCCAAGCACTCTCTCGTCACTTTTGTTTTCTCTATCTCATTCTTACTTTTCGGTTTTGCCGCCAGAAGACGTGTGCCAATTACACAGCGGGTGATGTAGTAACTCTCATTGGCCAGATAACGAGTTCAGATAGAGATAAAGACAGGCAGAGGGAGAAATAACGATGAAATGAACGAGGAACATAAATCTTTCGGCAAGATTGGATTCTGACTCACGCGCCACCAATCATATAAGGCGAGTATCAAAATAACCAGGACATCAAGGCAGGCCAACAGAGCATAGCATAGCCTTGCACAGTGCAGTATACCAATACGGTGGGGCAGAAAGTGAGTTTCAGGATCCCGCTTAACTCAAAAAGAAGCTCCTATAGCTGCGTTATAAAATGAAGACACAAGAGTCGCTCAGCTGCGCTCTTCCTTTATACTTGGCACCACTAATGCTGAACTACCTCAAATTATTCATTGACGGCAACTCAGCTTCATACAAACTCCCACTCCACCTAGAGAACTTATTGAGATTCATTCATAAATGATACATTTGATGTAAAGCATTCAAACTTAGATGGGCTCAATAAAAGTGAACCATATGGGTTACGTCTTCACTAGCATACGATTGCAAGAACTTAATTAGTCAGGTGAGACCATGCCATTGGTGCGGTGACATTGGTGCGGTGACTGTGCAATGATATAATAAATAGCTTATTACGTGCTTTTTAATAAGAAATCAAACATCTTAACGTTAAGCCAGATGCCACACGTTCCGTTATTCAGGGAAGGGATCACTGGGCTACTTCCAAGGACCAACGTATCGGCCTTCCGAACTGCACCACAAAAAGACAGACAATTTAGAAGTGGTCCTACTTGGCATGTCAGCGGACGGCGGCTGTAGTCCAAAGAACGAGCCAGAGCCGAGAGTTGATAAACAGAACAAAATTAAATTCTCAACTATGGCAGATCATCAATGGAACTTTTGACACTGTTAGTGATCATCACGTTCAACCAATTCTGGCTGATTATTCACCAGCTTGTTCACGGCACGACGTTGGGCCTGGCTGGCCGACTCTGTCACCTTTTCACTGTTGGTTGGTACAGGTCGTTCCGCCGCAAGTCCAGCTGCACGGCACGTTTTCTCGTTCAACACGATGATCTTCCAACTAACTGTCTTCACCTTGAGCTTTTTTCAAATCCGTTGCGGTATGGTCCTCCACTGTATTTGGCGGTCTTTGTGTCGGCGAGGGCTCTATCTTCGGGTCTTTTCCCAAACGTTCTGAATCTTCGGCCCTCGCGCCCCGTCGTATTTCCAATGATGAGGTCATACATGTGGTCGTCATACATATGGCAGTAACCTTCCCACTGAAGGAGGTGTTTCAACCTCAATCGCAGCTTCGGGAAGCATCCGAACCAAACCAACAAACAGGGAAACCAGCTTGGTTCTGCCTGTCGATTTCTTTTCCTGTAGCAAGTTTTTCTTCGCGATAACAGTGGAACTTCTGTTTTCCCTTAACACTGTAATCTTCTCGCCCGCTATTTTTTCATGTAGCGCTGGCATTCCCTTCGTAACACCTGTTTGCCGTTTTGTCATTGAAGCACCCCGAATAGGCAGTTTCATCCCATTTTCAACTCTACGAATCTGTCAGTGACGTCGTCATGATCGGCCTTTGGTGCCGCTTGCACATAGGCTACTTGGTGAGTTTTACTCGCTCTGCTACGACATGCGTTTGCCTTGTACGCAGTCTGACCACATTTAAAACATTTTACAACAGTGGGACTTGTAAAGGTACTTAGACAGCTGTTAGAGTGATAACTCACTCGGTTACGTAGAAAACATCGCGTAACACTCTCCGATTTTTTTTAAATCTTTGGGACACTTCTTCATAACCTTGGCCCAATTCTGCCCCCTTGCGCTTCTGAGAATTGGTTGGCGAATTCAAGCATCTGTTCGAGTGTCTTATCTCTCCTCTCTATGAAGTACAGCGACAGGCTCGGGTGGAAACTGGTTAAAAATTGTTCTCTAATAAGAAGCTCTCTAAGCCCATCGTACTCCTGTGCTGTCCCTGAAAGCTCCGTCCATCTGTAAAAACAATGGCTAAGTCGGGCGGCGTACTGCGTAGCCGTCTCACCATCACGTGATTTTCAAATCCGAATTCCATCCCGGAAACCTTCCCCAGTAAGTCTAAATCGGTTCAGTAAAGCAGTTTTCACCTTTGTATAACTAGCTGCATCGGCTGGCGTCAGTTTTCTTTACACAGTGAGTGCTTCGCCATTCAAGCGAGTACTCACAGCAGTTGCCCATTGATGTTGCGGCCAATTCAGGGCTCTTAGCAGTAGTCTCAAATCTGTGAAGGCATGCGTCAAGGTTGTCCTTACTTTCGTCAAACGCTATGAGCAGTTGATTGGGTTCAAGTGGAAGCCATGAACTTCCCCTTCGCTTCTTTCAACTCAAGCCTGGACAGGAGTTTCACTTCGCTGTTGCGAATGGAGCCACTCGAGTTCAATCTCCTGCTGTCGTTTCTTTTCCCCTTCAGCCATCTCCGCTTCCCTTGCTTCTTTCAGCTGTCGATCCTTTGCCTCTCTTTCTTAATTTGCCCTCTCAGCTGCCAGTTTTTTCCTCCCCAGCTCCTAATTCAATTGCTGCTCTCATTCTTAATTCAACATCTCTCCTGCCAACCTCTCTCTCCAACTCAGCTGTTTTTTCCTCTTTGGCTCTTTCAACCACCAACATTCCTCTTTCCCGCTCAGCTGCCTTTACTTCGTTGGTCCTTTCTTTTTCTTCTTTTTCCATCTGGCTAACCCATTTCTGCAGTTCAGTGTCAGAAAGACCCATCTTCTCACCAAGAGCTACTGACTTGTGTGCCACGTGCCCAAAATATCTGCCTAAATCAGTCTATCAAGACACTCTTTGCACACTCGTTAACGAGGACACTGGGCGACATACAAAAATAGTTCCGATAGCACTATCAACGACTCCAGGCACTTTCAAACTAATTTGACACACTGTGAACCAAAAAGGTCCTGTCGCGGACGCCACAATAGCTCTCACACACCGCATTAATTAGGGAGGCGATCACCGGGATAATTACAAGGAACGAAGTATCGGCCCACCTAACTGCACCATGAAAGCACGGACAATTAAAACCGGTCAAATTTGGCGCGCTAGCGAATGCCGGCTGTAGTCCAAAGAACGAGTCAGAGCCGAGAGTTGACAAACAAAAAGAAAGTATATTCTCAAGTATGGCTGAATAAATGGTACTTTAGTGGACTTGGTGGCACCGACCAGGGACCGATGCTTATTCCTGCTCTTTTCGTTGTGCAGATTGCGCTATGGCCTAAAGGCCTCACTAACGGGCTGGTCACGCATCTGCACACAAATGGAACTACGCCAGTGATCACCGATGACACAACAACAGGGAACGAATCTGCGCAAGCGCCTGCGATCTTCTACGCACCTCTACAGCGCAGCTACCACGCCACGGACGCGATCTCGTCGACGCAAGCAGGCGCCCAACAGTATAAAAGCCTGGCTCATGACACGAGACACTTCAGTGGACTTGGTGGCACCGACCAGGGACCGATGCTTATTCCTGCTCTTTTCGTTGTGCAGATTGCGCTATGGCCTAAAGGCCTCACTAACGGGCTGGTCACGCATCTGCACACAAATGGAACTACGCCAGTGATCACCGATGACACAACAACAGGGAACGAATCTGCGCAAGCGCCTGCGATCTTCTACGCACCTCTACAGCGCAGCTACCACGCCACGGACGCGATCTCGTCGACGCAAGCAGGCGCCCAACAGTATAAAAGCCTGGCTCATGACACGAGACACTTCAGTGGACTTGGTGGCACCGACCAGGGACCGATGCTTATTCCTGCTCTTTTCGTTGTGCAGGTTAGTAACAATTACTCTGTAACCTCATTAATAGACGATGATGTAACCCTGATGGTGCTGCCAAGTCCACGCTTTCTTGTTGCCCTGATTGCTGATTGCTATGATGTGTGTAAGCTGCTGTTACTAACATCGGGTGATGTTGAGCTAAATCCCGGTCCGAATTCTGATTCGGAATCGGACACCCGTCCCAACAATGACCTTTTAAAACAAATACTCAAAGAACAAACTAAAACAAATAAAACGTTAAAGGAAGTAGTGGCTAATTTGAAAAAGGTTGAACGAACTGTGGATAATATGGAAACCAGGCTCACTAAAATCGAAATTGATATGGAACGACTTAAACACTGCGAAGAAAAATTGGCCGAGTATGAAAGTAAGCACGCCACCATGAAAGGTGAAATTGGAAGTCTTTCACTTAAACTGGATGATTTAGAAAACAGAAGCCGACGTAATAACTTGATTATCTATGGTGTAACGGAAGAGTCTGACGAAGATGCTATCTTACTGGAAAAGAAAGTAAAAGATGACATTCTGAAACATACACTCGGTATCGAAGTAAAGACCATCGAAAGAATTCATAGAATAGGCAACCATAGAACCAGCCAGGGAAGGCCAATCATCCTACGTCTCTTCGACTACAGTGAAAAAAACAAAATCTTATCTTGCTGTTATAAACTCAAGGGTACGCCCTTATCCGTTTCCGAAGATTTTTCCAAAAGAGTAAGGGATATGCGCGCGCACTTATGGCACTCTGCGGCAAACGAAAGGGCCAAAGGAGCAAAAGTCAAACTGTCGTTCGATAAACTGAAAGTCAATGATAAAGTTTATACTTGGGACCCAGTAAAGAATGCTAGAACAGATATATCGAAGAAAGCGGGTCCACCACGAAACAACCGTCCAACTTCAACTACGCATAAAACTTCTACAAATAAGAAAAACTCGAACTGACAGCACAGTACTAAAACACTTAGAATCGTTTCCCTCAATGCCAGAAGTGTGCTAAACAAGTTTGATGAACTAGAGAACATAATTTCGTCCTACCAACCTCACGTTCTAATAATAACAGAGACTTGGCTTCACTCCGGAGTACGTGACTCGGAAGTCGTCCCTCCCTCATACAGACTGCTCCGTAAAGATAGAGGGTCAAGAGGCGGGGGCGTAGCGGTAGCAATTAAAAAAAATATCAAATCCTTTGAACTCGATGGCATTCCCGACCACGAAAGCGTCTGGTGCAAAATAACATATTATGATAAAAGTATAATTGTAGGAGGGGTATATCGGCCTCCAAATGCGGCACCTGACTACATTGAAGTGATTCATGATTATCTTTCAAAGCATACTAACTCTAGGTCAAAAATTATCCTTGCTGGGGATTTTAATCTTCCCGGAATAAATTGGAATAATGGTTCACATGATGGTCGTGACGTTGCTAGTTCAGAATTACTACTGGACGTAGCGTTCGCGTTTTCATTGAATCAACTAGTAACTGATAACACTCGGATCACTGCGACGTCATCGTCTTTACTTGACCTAGCGTTTGTAAGTAGTACATTAGAAGGTTCTTCTGCGTCCATCGAGAATGGCATTTCCGATCACAAATCGATTACCTTAACCTGCCCCATTTCATGCGCGAAGAAATACAAAAAGCCACTACCTACTTACTTTAAAGATTACGCACGTGCAAATGACCCTGCTGTGCTACGTTTCCTGGAAACACAATTTCATGAATTCATTGAGCTTACAGACGTAAAAGAACTTTGGGCGCATTTTAAAAGCACTGTTAAATATTGCGAAGACACATTCATTCCGAATAAAAAGAAACGCATCAACCGAGAATACCCTTGGATAACGCGTGAGATAATTCAACTGAAAAGAAAAATAAAACGACGGCAGAAAAAGGGAACCAAAAACAACGTACGTGATCTTATCGGGACATTAAAGCATAAAATGTCAGAAGCAAAAACCCGCTTCTTTAACACTACGTTAGCTTCGTTTATGGCGCACTGTCCCAAAAAATTCTGGCGATACTTATCGGATGAACGAGACTCAATCTCACAAATTAAAAATTCGGAACAAGTCATTAAAGATCCCGAACACATTGCTAATGAGATGAACAAGTTTTTTCAGTCAGTTTTCACGAAACATACCAGTAATGCGCAACTACCTCCTTATACTGTGAAAATACCCATGGAAGAATTAATCGTAAGTGAGGAGGGCATACTTTCTCTATTACAAAAGCTTGATCAAAAGAAATCTACGGGCCCCGATCAAATCACTAACTCATTTTTAAGCCGATACGCTAATTGGACATCTAAGTATCTCTTTAAAATATACACGTTATCTCTTCAAACTTCACAAATACCAGACGACTGGTGCAATGCTGTAGTAGTTCCTATACATAAATCAGGCCCCAAACTAGAAATAAGCAACTACCGCCCAGTGTCACTTACGAGTTCGTGCTGCAAAATAATGGAACATGTAATTTTCAAGGCCATAATAACTCACCTAGAAACAAACGAACTTCTCTACAAACAACAGCATGGTTTCAGATCAGGCCTCTCAACTATAACCCAATTAGCTGAATTAACCCATGACATAGCCAACGCAATCAACGATAACGTCCAATTAGATGCTATATTTTTAGACTTTTCTAAGGCGTTCGACGTTGTCCCACATCTGGATTTAGTCAAAAAACTATCGGCTTTTGGTATTGATATCAAAATAATATCCTGGATCAACAGCTTCTTAACTAAAAGGAAACAAAGCGTTAAAATTGACAATCAGCTATCAGAACCACTTGATGTTTATTCTGGTGTACCTCAGGGATCGGTTCTTGCACCTCTGCTGTTTTTAATGTTTATTAACGACATCCACTTTTCCGTTGAGAACCCTATTCAGATGCGTCTGTTTGCCGACGACTGTGTCGTGTACACAGTAGTGCGCAATTCAGACGACCAAACTAAACTTAACAATTCACTTCAGGCAATTTATTCCTGGTGCAATACTTGGGGCATGAAACTAAACACATCAAAAACGCATTGCATTTCTTTTACAAATAAGAAAACCCCCCTTAACTATACATATAGGATTGGAAACTCAATTATCGAAAAATGCAATCAAGTAAAATACCTAGGCATTACACTCACGCCGAACCTTAACTGGGAACCACACATTTTGGCCATGTGTCAGAAAGCGGAAAAGAAGTTATCTTTCTTGAGAAGAAAACTGCGCAATGCACCACCACATATTAAAATAAATGCCTACAAAACACTAATTAGACCATGTTTAGAGTACGCCGATCTCATCTGGAGTCCACATCAAAAGTACCTGATTAGTAAAATAGAACGAATACAAAAATTGGCAGTAAGGTTCGTATATTCAGAATTCGCGAGGCAGTCCAGTACTGCAGATTTACTCGCAAGGGCAAACTTAAAACAACTTTTTCAACGCAGAATAATGTCACGATTAAAATTCCTTTACCAATTATATCATGGTCATTTCCACATATCACGCTCTCATTACCTGCAAGATCCGCCTAAACAATCATTCCGACTAAATCATTCTAAAACAATACGCCAACCCTTAAGTCGTGTAAACGCTCACAAACATTCACTTTTTCCGTCGGCTATCTCCCTCTGGAACAGCCTACCCAATGACATTGTTTGTTGTAGTACGATTGACTCTTTCATCAACCGCATACAGTGTATTGAATTTGCACCATGATTTTTTTGTTCATTTTTTTTTCTTCTCTGGCAATGTATGTATTTCGATGTATCTGTGTACCCACTCCTGCTTGGGCCGTGAAGGGCCTGCAGTATATTCAAATAAAAAAAAAAACAAATATGCACACTCGGCATCAGTTCAGTACAATATTTCACCAATCAAACAACGGACTACAGAATACAATCAGCTACACTCGAAACAGTGGACGGACAGTAATACGCACTGCAATGCAAACACGTGCGTCTGACAACCGAGACACATTAAAGAGTTCGCAAACTTAATTAGTCCTAAGTTCTTGGAACAAAGTTTGAATGGTACTCTTTCAGGAATCACTCACTCAAAGTCCAGCGCTGTTGTCGACCCGCTGCCCCTGACGTTTCTCTTCCAGGAAGCCTCGCGTCTTCAATTAGCTGCCCTCCAAGCACCTAAATTCTTCACCGGAAACACGTCGGATTCTCCAGCATTGAAATAGCTGGATGCGTCCTGCGTCTTCGCTCGCTGGCGGTAGACACACTCTCTTCTTTTGCTTGTAACACAAGCCTTCACCCCTCAAGTAGACACATTCTTCATCAGCTGCTTTGTCACTGAGGGCAAAAGCCTTCGCCAACACTGCGAAGTGATCCTACGCACACTTTTGAAAGATTTTATTCACCTCCTGCCTGCGCGCACTGGCGTAAACTGTCTTCGTCTTCTGATCACCCCTCTCTGCTGCTTACATATATTAACGCCTCCTAAAACAATTATGCTTGGAACGTGAGCTGCGAACGCACTGCCCTAGCCACTGATTGTACCCTTCTTCTTCGGTACGAAGGCGAGCGTCTCCGACCGCTGTCCCAGCGAACACAGCCATGCTCTCAAAGTTGCCTCCAAGCAGCCGTGATGCCACGTGAAAGAGCGGTATGGCATAAAGTTTCATACAATATTACTTTTGCATGAAACTCTATGCGGTACGTTTATGCATGTGACTGAGCGGCACGGAGGCGAGTGGTCTCACGTGGCAGCCGGTCGCAACACAAGGCAGGAGGCATGGCCTCCGTGATTGCGTGCTGGCAGGAAGCTCCTAAGTGAAAAGAGAGCTATGTTCCAGGCATAGTTTTTCTAAGAGGCGTTGCTTATGTACGTTCCGCGCTTGGTTCGAAAAAGTTCGAATCGTTTAGTCGCCGCGGGCACAGCCAAGGCTGTGCAAAGGGCGAGACCTTTCGAGAACAGTCCGAGACAAGTGACGCAACTATGCATCACCACTCCCCTTTTTTTTCGAGATTTTTCGAGCAATCTCTCTCCTGCCGATGCGATGAGGTTGGTCGGCGAAACTTCCCCTCCGACAGGGAGAGACTGCACGCTGGAAAAGTCCTTGGATGCTTCTGTTTTTTTAAACGTTGACCTTGACGCGTCTCTCTGGCGCCTGGTATCGTCCCCTTTGCCGAAATTCGGCAGCTCGCGCTTTCCTGAACGCTCGTTTGGGACACCACACGCGTCCTGAAGGTATACGAATACAAGTCAAATGTTGTAGGACCATGTTCTTAGATATGGGTGCACGTTAAAGAGTACCCCAGGTGGTCGAAATTTCCGGAGCCCTCCATTACAGCGTCTCTCATACTCATATGGTGGTATTGGAATGTTAAACCCCACATATGAAATCCGAGTCAAGTGCTTAGCTCACATATCCCGTCATTCTCTTGCATCCAGCAGATCACTATAGCGCCAGATATTCCCCTAGGTAAGTTTGCGATAAATTATATGGACTGCAGTTTAGATTAATTGGTGAGGCGAGGGGGAAGTGAGGATTTGTAGGCAAAGATGCAAATTTTGACTTACTGACTAGAATTTTAAGCAGAACGCGAGTGCCCGCATGTCGCAAAAGAGCGATTTGTGAACATGAGCTAGAATAAAAAAGAAAAAGCTTTTTAGTGCAAATTCTGGTGCTGGACATAGTCGACGAACTTGCAAATATGAAAATAAAATATAATATGGGGAGGGGGTCTAACGTCGTGCCGAGGGCCGCATAGTACTGATCAGTGGGCCATGGGCTGCCGACACGTACCTTCTGTGAATCACTCGTCGAACGATATTTTCACGCACAAGCGGCGCTCTCCTTGATTTGAAATGCCAATGTTGACAGCAAAGCCTACAAAGTCAGCTACTGAAGTTTATAAGCGCCTCATCAGAAGACGAAGCTTGTCGTACTATCCAACCTGCTTGCGGATTTGTTGTTTTCGAAGAGCTGCTTCGCTATTAGGCTGCGCACACTAATTATTATAACACAATGCGTATTTCACGGGCCAGAACCATTGGCACGGCAGGAAGACTGGGTTGGTCACATTTGACGTAGTATAACTTGTTTCTAAATCAAATAACGAAAGTTTTTGTTTTGTTTTTCATTGCAGAACTGTGGATGAAGTCTTTGATTTAGGTCAGGGAGATCTGCTAAAAAATTAAAATGTCCCGCTTGAAAAGCTAATATAAATGTTCAGTGTGTTCAGTAAGCCACATACGTTTCAGCACAATTTCGATACAATCGTTAGTTTGAACACTACGACCCATTCGAAAAAAAAAACGGAAAGATTTCAGTCGCTTTGTATATATAGTTTTATTATGCCCATTTGAACTTTACCACCACTGTTGGCCCATTTACTCAGACTTGGGTGCAGGTCAAAAAACCCTGGGTGGTCAAAACTTCCGGAGCCCTCCACTGTACGGCATCTCTCATAATCATATGGTAGTTTTGGAATGTTAAACCGCAGATATCTTTCTAACTTGTCTACTGCAATACATTCCTGAAATCTTTTGATGACAAGGTGACAGGCGTGAGTAGTTGGTATTGGTTTTTGGCACAGATTGGCGTCTTCGACAATTTTTCTTCGAAATTTCTTCTACAGTCAAAGAACTGAAATAAGAGAAATGCAAGCTTATGAGTTGTTTCATTGGCTTTAAAGTGTCAAAAACCAACTACTAGTTTGAGGAGTAATGAATGTGTGTGTACTGAGTACACAAATCAAGGAAGTGAGATGAGTGCAATTTATTCTCATTAGTTAGGCAATTCAACGACTCATAAGATTGAATTTCACATTATTTCACTTCCTTGGCTTGTGTACTCAGCACACACACACTCATTACTGCTCAAGCTAGTACAGTCAATGCTAGCTTAAGGAGTTAGAAGTTAGGCTTTTTTACGCCTGCGAAGCCACACCTAACGTCAATGCCTCTGCAAAAGGCAATCTGAGTCAAGGCCAGTAATCGAGCCCGCCTGGCGCGATCAAATCCACGACGTCATCGAGTGGCGGTGCTGGTCTGTCACGCAACGCACCGTCAGCTCCCTCAGCCCGCGAGTCCGTTTAGGCTATCGGCGCCTTCCAGTCTGGCGAGCCTCACGCAATGCGTGGGAACGTCACTCGTCCTTGGCGGCGCCTTCCAGTCTGGCGAGTCTTACGCAATGCGTGGCAACATCCCTCGCCCTTGGTGCAACCACGCGCAGCGGTGGGCCCCATCGTAAGATTCCGCCATCACGGCCAGCGGCGCTTCTGGTTGGACATTTGGTTACTCAAAGGATCCACCCGGTGCCTATAAAAAGCCCTGCGGCAAGTCGCCAGCGGTAGACCTGTGTGTCAGAGATGCCTCTCGTTGCTTAGAGTTCCTTCGCGGTCGGCGCAGCCAGTGGCCTTGGTAGCGGCAAAATTCGTGGCGCTCTTCGTAACGTCGTTGGAGGCGTGCTTCGTAACAGCGTTCAGTGGTTGGGTTTTTGACACGGAACAAAGGAACGCCAGGCGTCATCCACTGCCGGCAAATGCACATTCACAAAAACAATGTTGCACCATTTTTAAGTTACTTTGTGTCCTTATTGTGCCCATTCTTGAGTAGGATTGATATAAAAAAAGAGAAAGCTGTGCTTCATCTCTGAACCATCACTCGAGGTATGAATGAGTCCGAATTTACTGAAAAACTTCCTGGGACACTTTATCAATGCGGCTTGTTTTTCAAGGCACAATGTTATTTCCTAGAGTTTTTGTCAAACTTGCTTGAGAGTTTGGTCTAGTGGCGATCCTTCAAAGATTTTCCGTCTGACAAGAACTCTCCAATGCCCATCGGAGCTCCTACCCATCACAATGAATCGAGCTTTGTAACGAATGTTTTGTGTCCGTCTTTTATCGATCCCTCCGTATTGCAGCCGAAAAGTGCTAACAAAGTTTTCTGCATTCTCTTTTTCTTTGAGAACGCGGACCAGCCTCATTGGCTCTCCTGTCTCAGAAGAATACGTAAGAGCGCTAAGTAGCCCTACTTGACGGCGTTGCCTGCCTCAATCGATAATAGTAGGAAACGATGAACAGGTTTCACCCAATCACGAAATAGGTTTTATCACAGTGTTCCACACTTGGTAGTAATGCCTTTAAGTTACGAGGCGGCTGCTTGTCGCTGAAAACTCTTTATGATCAAGCAACGTAGCGTCAACATAGTACTTGGTTTGGTTTCATTTGGTTTGCTTTATTCAAGGCAAAATTGAGCAAGGTTCCCTTGGGGGACACGACTAAAGGCTAAGTAAAAGCCTGACTTGGTAGTGCGTGCCACCCTGGCAGCAAAGCAGAAACATTACGTTGGGTTCACAGCGTATAAATTGTAACTAAACCATAGCCGCCTGATTATAGTATAGATGTAAAGATTTTATTACCCATTGGTTAGATTATGGTGGTTTTTAGGGATGACGAATAGGTTTTCGTTGCATTTTATCACTCTTAATTTATTGTTTAGCAATAAGCAAGAATAACAACAGTTTTTTTTCAGTTTTATTAACTCAAATATTGACAGACTATTTGGACTTTCGATGAAGTGAAAGAGTTGTGCAATCACGAACATTCAAGGCTACTTAACTACATCGCGATTCGTTCGCGTTCAGTGTTCGTAACAACTGCATTGTAAGTGAAATATATCTCTTCCACGGTGCTGAAGAAGTGCATCGTATACATGTTGCATTAGGAATTCGTTGACGCACAGAAACATAGAAAGATATTAGAGCAAAATCTGTTATGAGGTCACAACAACGGCCGTTTTTTGAAGCTGTAGTTGTCCAGCGCGGCCGCCGGTGCCCGAATCCAATATCCTACATATAGATAAAAATTATGAGACTGGTACGGTGCTCAAACATTCACCTTCTACGTGGCATCACAGAGCTATATCGGTGTAGAAACGTCTTCGCAAAGAGACCCTATACACTCTTCTTGTGAGAAAAAACACCGTTAACGTATGTAATATGCATGTTGCACAATTTTGTTAATTGAATCAATAACCATACACAAATTTTTCCCAGATTTCTCAGAGGCCTTCGAGCGTGTGTGCCATGCAATTCTTCTCGTAAAGCTTGAACATGTATTAGAAAATGGGCCTAATTTTCGATGGATTAAGTGCTATTTAACATGCCGCTATTAATTCGTTAGCTAGAACCCCGTACTACTGAAATTATGCCGGTCCTTTCAGGAGTACCTCAGGGTTCCGTTCTGGCCCCTAGTTTATTCCTTGTTTTTATAAATGACATAATTTGCGAGTTTCAATTCAAGATTAGGGTATGTACAGATGGCTGCGTACTTTACAGTGAATTAGCTAACCAGCAAAATCAAATTAGTCTTAAAAAGATTTTGCTTTATTACCACAGTTGTATGAGAGCTAGTGAATGACTATCAATTTGGATAAGACGGGAGAAGTGTGTTTTGAATAAGAGCCACTTCTGCTAACTCTGGCGTATTTCAGTGGTAAATTAAGTCTGTTGATCGGTTTTCGCTGCTCCCTTGGAGGGGATAGATGTAGACCACCCCGGGTGCCTGCCGGCACCAGCGGCGTCAGTGGCGGCCGCCTCCAGGAAGCGGATGGGACAAGCGAGTGACAGCGACAGTGAAAATACTCATGCTTACTATCTCAGCAGTGAGGACTTTTCAGATGATGGTTTCCCACCTGTGCTGAGCCACAAAGCGAAGAGGAGGAACATGAGGACATCCTCATTCTCAACTATTCAAACTGTAAGTGAAGCGCCGAAATCGAACACTTATACCATCCTGTTTCTGCCTGCACTTCCTACCGTCAGCATGAAATGCCTTAACAGACAGTTTGTGTCGAGGTCTCTGGAAACGCTCGTGCCAAATGAGATCACGGACATAAGAGTGAACGCCAGAAAGAATATACTGGCTGTTGACGTTTTGCACGCAAGTGCGTTGGGCGTTCTGCGCAGTGTAACTGACTTGGACGGCAACCAGGTGCGCTCTCATGTTCCCTTGGGATGTGATGTAGTAACCGGCGTGATTTATGACATAGATGTGACTATTTCCAATAATGACTTACAATTTCTTGTCAAGTCAACAACTGATACTCCCATTGTTGATGTCACCCGGCTAGGCGAGTCTCGCTGTGTGAAGATTGCGTTTAGGTACACATCACTCACCTCTCATGTGAAGGTGGGGTACTTCAGACATGCTGTGCGGCCTTTCATTCCAAAGCCTCTCCAAGGCCGTAAATGCATAAAACTTGGACATGAGAGCAGCGTCTGCGAGAACTCGGTGGTACGCCACCGCTGCGCCGAGCCCCATGCAGCGGATAAGTGCGTCGCCACTGTCAAGAAATGCTCTAATTGCAATGGATCCCATGAAGCCACATCGAAGGACTGCCCGTGGATTCAGAAGGAAATTGCCATCTTGAAGGAGCTGGTGCGCGATCACTCATCTCATCGAGAAGCCGCAGGTAAAGTCAGAAGGCGTCGTTCACGTCGACGTCGGTCTTCAAGGACGCCCACTACCTCCTCGACACGTTTGCCAGATCCCTCATCAGTACCACCTCCTTTACCTCCCAGACCACGTGCTGTGGGAAAGGCTGTAAAGGACAAAGCCTGTGAGCATACCCTGACTGTGACAAAGTGGCCTGCACTTCAAAGGAAAGCAGCATCAAGAACACCGAAGGAGTTTCATGACGGCCAGTCCGCGATCCCGGTTCGAGGTCTTTGAAACCAAGATAGGCAAGTAACTGCAATCGTGCAATCACTAATTGCCACGATTCGCACGCTACTGAGCAGCATACAATCTCCGTCTGCTAAGAGTGCACTGCAAATACTGGATGCACTGAATCCTGTTCTTGCTAACGTCATATAAGCAAAATGGCTCAACAAAATTTCATCTTCCGCACTGAAGTTAAAAGTGCGTCGATTTTTCAGTGGAATGCCAGAGGCATGAAGTCCCGTATCTCGGACATTCGCCAATTTGTTCGGGCCAATCAATTCCCTATACTTTTCATATGTGAACCAAACGTATCAACGCCTTATAGATTGTCCGTTTATGAAGCTTTTTGTTCAGCCGCTTGCGAAGAACGAAGCAAAGTAATTGTTTACATTCGCACAGACTTGACTTATCGTTCGCACCCAATAAGTTCAAATGACAACAATCAGTATGTGTGTCTTCGTGTAAACAAGAATGCAGTTTCGTTCACGCTTATTGGTGGATATATATCTCCGTCATCGCAATTTGACTGCGACAGATTAAAAGACATCCTAATGAGGACCGATGGGCCTTGGATCATCACCGGTGACTTCAACACTCATCACATGCTTTGGGGGAGCACTAGGATGAATGCCAGGGGCCGGAACATTGTTACATTCGCTTCCGACTACAACCTTTCCATCATGAACGATGGTACCCCAACATATGTGCGGGGTCTCACGTATGGCAGTTGCCTTGGCCTGACATTGGTGGCACAGTGCTTGTCTCACAAAGTTAAATGGTTTTGCGATGTTGACACTCATGGGAGTGATCACATACCCACCTACGTGAAGATCGATGGTATCATAAAAAATTTCTCTTCCGGTGTTGTAATTGGCACTGACTGGTCGATGTTTACATGGCGTGTTGAGGACGCTTGCCAAGAAGGCCTTGCCAGCAGCCTGGAAAGTACCATGGCGGAAGCTATGCAAGCGTCCCATTGTAAATTACCATTTTCGTCTAAAATAACACAGTTTGACATCGAACTGGAAATATTACGAGCTATACGAAGGCGTGCTGAACGACGATACAGACGCACAAGATCAATTTACGATCTGAGGGAAGCAAGACGGCTCCAGAAAAAGATTTAACGACGCATTTACAACCTGGAGAGCGAACGCTGGAAAACATTCTGCGAATCTCTAGACCCTCATAAACTGCTGTCATATATCTGGAAAACAGTTCGTGGTTTTCGCTCCTCTATGCAACAACGTCACCCTTTTAAAGCTTTGGCACTCCATCATGGAAAAACAGAACTCGAGGTGGCTGAACAATTTCGCACGAGAGTTGCCGGGAATATTATGAACGAGAGCATCGACGCCGTGATCGTTCCTAAGATGCGATTACCAGAAATGGAAATTCCATTCACCAAGGAAGAACTGGAAGGTGCGTTAGTCGCTTCTAAGCGCATAGCATCGCCAGGTCCTGCTGGTATTATTTATAGTGCGTTGGGACACCTTGGACAAAAAGCCAGAAAAGAACTTTTACCATGCTTCAACTCCTGGCTTAGCGGCAGTGTTCCCCGAGAATGAAAAATAAGTCTATTATTACCACTTTTGAAATCAGGAAAATTACTAATGGACTTGACAGCGTATCGTCCTATTGCCCTCGCAAGCTGCCTCGGAAAAGTGATGGAAAAAATGTTTCTATTTTGTCTCGAGTGGTACTTGAAACGATACACCAAACACCCTTCTTGCATGGCAGGCTTTTATCGGGGCCGCTCCTCCATCGACTGTGTCCTTGACTTATCGACATTTGTTCAGCAAGAAAAAAGTCGCAAGCGCATATTAGTGGCACTCTTTCTTGACGTGAAGGGTGCATATGATAATGTAGCTCACGATGCCATTCTTACTTCTTTCGCAACAATGGGCATTGGTGGACGAATGTTTGAATGGACAAAAGATTATATAACTGGCAGGGATTTTTTTGTGCAAACGGATGAGGGTACAACTGCTGAACATTACACCCACTGCCAGGGAGGTGTTTCAAGCACCACATTGTTCAATGTTGCCCTCATTGGTCTGGTGAAGGTTCTGCCAAAGTCGGTGTGCCTATCCCTATACGCCGATGATATTTGCCTCCGGAGTGATGCAGTTACTCGCCCTCAGGTGTGTGCACGAATACAGCGGGCTGCAACCCTCACAACAGCTTACCTTCAGAAACAAGGCCTAACTATATCAACTGTAAAGTGTGCGTTGATAGCGTTTACACGCAAACCAATGACGCCATACCCTGTTTACATCAATGGGCAGAGTGTCAAATGTGCACGGACGCATCGTTTCCTGGGCTTAATAATCGACAGAAGTCTTTCGTGGAGCCAGAATTGTGCGTACTTGAAGAAGAGACTGCTATCTATTGTGCATATATTGAAATTCATGTGCGGGAAAGCATGGAGAACGTCTGTGGCCTCCATGCTACAGCTGTACAGGGCCCTATTTCTGGGTGTAATGCGCTACAGCTTGCCGGTACTGACTAACACTTGCAAATCCAATACTCATTCATTGGAGAGTTTGCAGGGTCAGGCACTGCGTATTTGCCTAGGACTGCCCCGATGCGCTTCTACTTTTGCCACAATCATGCTTGCCAAAGACCATCCGGTCAGGACATATAGAGTTGTGGATTGCCTCAGAGCGCACATTCGACATGCTAGCCGTGTCCCCGACCACAACGTTTCTTCTGCCTTCCGGAAGACCACGTGCTACGTTTTCACACGTCATAGCCAAGCACCTAAACAGCATTGAATCAGGATATACGCCAGATACGAAAATGGCATGTCCTTTGTGGTGCCTCGACCAGCCGCAAGTATGTCTAGAAATTCTGGGTATCAAAAAGAAAAGCAGTCACTCCAGAATAGCATTGAAGCAAGCAACACTGCTAATATTACATGAGTTGTACTTGGACCGAACGCAGATATACACTGATGGGTCCGTCCGTCCAGCAGCTCATCAGGTGCCGCTGTAATTCCGGCTGCAGCAATGACAATCAAATTGAACTTGTCGAATATGACTACATCTACGGCATCAGAGCTTGCTGCTATAAGGGCTGCTTTACAATATCTCGTTCAAGAACGCCCAGGAAAAAGGGTCATATTTTTTGTTCGAAGGCAGCGCTTCAGAGTTTGCAGTCTGCCACGCGTAGGAGGAGTCATGAACAATTGGTACAAGAATTAAGACACTGCCATCATGAAGCTCTAGCACGAGGGCATGATATTATATATCAATGACTGCCTGGACATATCGGTATTACCGGAAATCAATTAGTCGATGATGCAGCGCGCTCAGCCCATGAAAGAACCCGTGTAGTCCCGATTCCTCTATCAAGGAATGATGCAGCAAGACAACTTTACCTGCTGGCTCGAGATCTTACACGCATGTTCTGGTCGTCTACCAGCTTCCAAAGGTGTCAATTTCACGAACTGGTTCCTTCGCTCAAAATAAAGCTACCATCACAACTTTCCCGCTCCGATGCGACACTGTTATGCCGCCTTTGGTTGGGTGTTGCATTCGCAAAGGTGTACTCCTTTTCGCATTGGTATGGCAGACACTTATACATGCGACTACTGCGGAGCTGAAGAAACCATAGAACACGTCCTGTGCAGCTGCGCTTGCTACGACACACAGCGATGCCAGCTCCGGATGGTTTCGAATCAACTTGACCCCGGGCCATTTCGTGTGCAGAAGATTGTAGGACCTTGGGCATCTGCCTCAGTTGCGCAGAAAGCGACTAAAGCGCTGCTATTTTACTTAAAGTCAACAAACCTGAGCGACCGCCTTTAGACTGTGTGTGCTCCCCGAGTGTGCTCGTGATTGTGTGTACCTTCTCATCTCTCTGCAACCTCTTTTCTCCCCTTCATCCCTTCCCCAGTGTAGGGTAGCAAACCGGATGTGTGTCTGGTTAACCTCCCTGCCTTTCCTTGCATCTTTATCTTACTCTCTTAGATAAGACAGTTTCAATGACAATAACTCAAAAAAGGTCCTAACTTGTTTTTTCCTTACGGATATTGTATTATCATTTTCAGCACCGTCACTCAGCATGAGTATTCGGGTGTCGTCATATCATGAGATTTAGGATAGTCAGCGTGTAAAATACGTCACAAGCAATGTAATGCGAAAACAATGCAAAATGTTCTAAAGTGGGTTCTGTTGTACTCTACCAGAGAAGCCAAGTTTTTGGGTAATGAGACGACCATACACCCTCTCTCAGAATATGCGTGCATGGCATGGTTTCCATTCACCCAAAACCACATAGCTGCCATTGAGGCTGTGCGGCCGAAAGACGCGCGTTTTTATCTATAATAGATGATATAGACGCATTGACTCGCTACGCAAATGATATGAAAGCTTGGTTGTGCAATGCTCTTCCGACTCAAATTGTTGTACTTCATCGTGCTTCACAAAACTAAAATAAATTCAAATGCCTACACTTCCTTGGCAGTTCCAAAAAAACCGTCACAAGCACCCCCTCACACTCCTAAAATTATTCTGCTCCAACAAGGCGTTTATATTCAAGATTGTTTTTTTCCACGGGCTGTTCGGTAGTGGAATGCCTAATCCGAAACAGTGGTTACTCAGCCCGCCGTAGAAAAATTTGCGGAACTTGCTGGCCAAGCCGTGCTACCATATACACGTTAGCGCCGCTATGAATATTGCATTTGTCGATGTCTTTCTGAGCTTTGTGCTTGATCTTTATGATATAAGCTGATGGAGTTATCATTGTTGTATCATATCTTTGTTTTCTTTTTCGAGTTTTGCTTCATTGCTCTGTGTTTATCAAACTGAGACAGTTATGCTGTGTTACCTTTTTGCATTCTTTACCATATAGGTCGATAAATTCTACAAAGCCTTATTGTTATCTTTGTAACGATGTAAATGTAGTGTAAACTTTCTATTAGTACGTAGCACAATGTTTTTTCTTTTAAACCCACTCTTGTAAACATCGATTACCGTAATGAGAGTATACTTAAATAAAAGTAAAGTAAAAATTGAAACAAGTGTAAAATAGTAACTAGGTCTCATACAATTGAAACTGCTTAAACAGCTGTAACACACTGCGAAATGTCTAACTAATGGATCACTGAAAGCTCCTAAAACATTACAAAAGGCACAGGCATAAACGCTCTTTGTTATCAGCCAGAGCATCAACAAAGTACATATATTGCTTTACAGGTGTGTCGTAATTGACACACTTTTCTCGGAGCTACAAAGAACGGCATATTGAATGTTTTCCGACATATAAAAATTATGATCAATTATAGCGAAGTGCCACCTAGCCAGCGTACCTGTATTATTCCCAAAGAAGCTGATAAGGCCCTCAGGATCACTTTTCCCGGGAGCTCAATTAAATCAATAAAGTTGTATATATATATATATATATATATATATATATATATATATATATATTTATCATGTTAATGCATTCAATATAGCGTGGTAGGAGACTAATGACATGACCGCGAGTCTGAAGTGCGATTTACGTAACTTGTGGGTCCTCCAAAGCTTTAACTCCATTAAAAATGGTTCCACCATAGTTAATCGTCGTCATCAGTCACAGTATCAACAAAGCGCACACAATGATTGTAGACAGACGTCTTGCGGGTAGCTCTCTTCTGCAAATACTGACGAATAACGGCGATGTCGGCGGTTCTTAATTTGACAAAAACAAGATTTACGGCATAACAAATATCTTGCAAGTAATGACTTGCAGCTCTCTCCTGGCTAAGCTGCGCCTTGGGCACAGGCCTGGTGTTTTTTATCACATGTGCCTTTTTTTTCTGGCTCGAAAGGCTAATTAGATGTGGCATTATGTTCGGACATTTTCAATTTTGGGTCTGTCGCTGGGTAATGGTGTCTTAAGAAGAAGGTGCGCCACAGCAGCATCTTACCGGTACTTACCGACTGAGCAGAATTCTCGAGAACTACACAGACAGTTCATCTTAAGTTGAGGGCGAGGCAGCGAGCAATGGAGATGAAAATGATAGGCCTAACCCGAAGGGACAAGAAGAGAGCAGAGTAGATCACGTAACAAACGAGTGTTAAGGACATCATATTCGAAATCAAGAAAAAGTAATAGTCTTAAATGAGGCACGTAGCGCAAATGCATGATAACCGCTGGCCATTAAGGATAACAGACTGCGTTCCAAGAGAAAGCAAGTGGGTGAGGGGGCGACAGAATATTAGGTAGGGATATGAGAGAAGGAAGTTTGTGGGTATACAACGGCAGCAGCAAGCAAAGGACCGAGTTGACTGGCGGAACATGGCAGATGTGTTTGTCCTGCAGTGGGCGTAGTCGGGTTCATGATGCTGATAAAAGGGCTGCACAAAACACTCGCTACTGCACCCGGGAAACGTGGCTCACACGTCGATGTCTTCATGGATGCTTTCTATTTGCTTTGAAAAGCTCGGTCTTCCAAGCTAAATTAAATTACTCAACGTTGGGCCATGATTTTCGCTGGTGCAAACACCTGGTTACCGAAGGCGAAGGCACTAAATGTGTATGCAAGGCCACGCAAAATGCGCCTAGAGGTACGTACATTTCATCTTCTGCGTGATGCGAAAGAGAAATAGCTTACGCGATGATTGATTGCTTGGGTCCGAATACTCGTAATAGTGTGTCCCAAACGAGCGCTCAGAAAGGGAGCGTGCCACCAAGTTCTGGCGGCGGTGACGGTGTCAGGTGCGGGAGGGGCGCCTCAATGTCAACGATAAAGAAGAAAAAAAGCATCCAAGGACTCCCTGGGGGCGCCATCTCTCCCCCCTCGGTAGCGTAGTTTCACCGACCAACCTCCTCACATCGGCCGCCGAGCAAGCCCTGGAAATATATCGGAGGAAAGAGCCGTAGTGATGCAGAGTTGCGTCACGTGTCGCAGACGACTTTCGAAACGTCTCGCCCTTTCCCCAGCCTTGGCTGTGCATCGCGCCGACGAAACTATTAGAATTTTCTGGAATCCAGCACGAAAGGTATTTAAGCGAGCAGTGGAGAAGATCAGGAGAAGAAGAAAGATTGCGCCAGCGTGCCTAGCGTGTTCCGCCGTGTCGGCGAAGGGTTTGTCCTCATTAACAAAACAGTAAAATAAGAAAGGTTTGCGCCCGTGTGCGTAGGTAGGAAATAAAAGTTTTCCGCTAGGGTGCGTAGGGTCATTCCGCCGTGTCGGCGAAAGTTTCTGCCCTCAGTGACAAAGGAGGAGAAGTAGAGGATTTCAACCTGAGGGGTGGAAATCCTCGAGCTACAGGCAAGAGTGTGTGTCTACCGCTATTGAGCGAAGACGCGTGGCAACAGCTGCGCGTGGGAAGCCGACGTGTTACCTTCGAAGAAGTTTGGTGCTTGGAGAGTGGCCAATTGAAGACGCGAAGTTTCCTGGAAGAGAATTTTCTGGGGCTGCAGAACGACAACAGCGCTGGACGTTGAGTGAGTGATTCTTGGAAGAGTATCATTCAGACTTTGTTCCAAGGATTTTGGACTGAAGAAGTTTTCGAACTCCTTTAGTCTTTAAGTGTATTGGTTGTTCTATGCATGTGATTGCATTGTAGTGCGTATTGTTGCTGTTTCCGTTGTTTAGAGTGTGGCTGATTGTACTGCGTAGTACGTTGTTTGATTGGTGGCATATTGTGTTCAACTATTTAGTGTCCAAAATTGTGTATCGTTTGATCTGCCATATTTGGAAATATAATTTTGTTTTGTTTATCAACTCTCGGCGCTGACTCGTTCTTTGGAAAACAGCCGGCATCTGCTGGCGCACCAATAGGACCACTTTTAAATTGTCCGCGCTTTCGCGGTGCAGTTTGGGGGGCCGATACTTTGTTCGGCCCTGGGAATAAGCCCGGCGATCACCTCCCTAATTATCGGGACCTGTGACATAGTGACAACATCAGAATACTAAGAAGGCAGAATATTGCCATGAACATTTGTTTCTTTGGCTGTCAAATGGACGTTCAGATAGATAACTTGCTGTAATGACCCTGTCTTCAGTACAGTATTATTTTGCTTTAAATAAACAAGGAGCGTGGAGAAAAAAGTAGCTGTTAGTGCCCTGTAGCAATAGATATATAAGCTAAGCTTGTGTAGGTGAAGGAATGGGCAAAAGAAAATATATCATTGTATTGCCATTTTGTATCTTAAATGAAATAAAAGTCGTTTGATTTAACGATGCTAGCATAAGGGCCCAATAAAGCTCAATATGTGAAACAGCAACATCAAGAGTCCCGAGAACTGTACCTGCCGTTGAGGCATTTGAAAGCTCCATGCTGCAAATCCTGTTAAATTTCATATTGAGCTCTTCTCTCTAGCTCAAGCCCTATTGCTTTCGACCCTTATCTTTTCTTATGTGATTACCAAAATGAGCTGTGCGCGTGGTTATTTCTTCCACGGTTCATTATCTCTCTGAAAACATATTTGGAGACTGCGTACGTATACTGCCATTTAAAAACGCACGCAACTACAATGTTTTCCTGTGCAGTGTAAAATTAAAAACACAAACACACGTCTTGTCTGCACTATATCTAAGTTCCTGTCACTGAATTAAGAACGGGCAGCAAGCATCATTTATAATAACTTTGATTACGTTCGAATGAATGTGGGGAAAGCTAATCCGCTTTATGGGGTAAAGCTGTGGAGCAAATTTCTTCTTGACATGAACCATACCTGCGAACGATACTTCTTTCTAACTGGGAATTTTCTGCATCTTTGACTTATTTGTAAATAGTTCTGATGTATATTTTCCGTGTTCCTAGTCATTACATCTTCGTTGTTTTTTAGCATAGTCCTTTCATTGTGATAGCCTACTTATCGCTCATGTAGGATACTTTTACAATTGTTTTCTCCTGAAAATATTTGCTGATTCTTGCCTTTGTTTTTATACACATTACTAGCCCCTTAGAATATGAATTCACTTGTTAGTGTTCGCATGTTTTGTAAAACAACGCAGTAAAATTCCCCCTTTTATATTGATTTTCACTCGGACGGGAGTCTTACGTGTGCGAAAGGAGCTTCGAGGAGAGTAAGACGCAATCACTCGTGGCCATCCCGTCAAAAACGACGCCAAACGCCAGATGTCGTAGGCGCAACTAATGCACCACAAGGTCATCCTGACTTCATCAGTCTGCAGGAGGGTAGGGAGAACTGACACAACGCTTCTTTTTTTGGAACGCTGCTGGTTGCACATTGTGCTAGCTACGTTCAATGTGCAACGAATGCACAAGCAATAATAGAGGTAGAGCGAGCGTTTGTAGGTAGCGGATAAGCACAATGCAGATGATTACGAAAAGCAGCTTCGCTATGCAGGCCAAAGGTGATTGCAATAAGCTGATTGCTGTTTTAATATTCAAGGAGTGGTGCTTGCTGGATTCTGTGACTTTTTTTCCAATAAAGCTTGCCAGTAATATCTAATGTCATGATAACCTCCCTTGCTAGTTTTAAGGAGCTATAGTTTTTACGCTTACGACAGCAGGCTTTCACACGATAATTTGATGCGCTGCGGTTTTGTTCTATTGTTTATTCGATTTCATTAAACGAGCGTATTCATTCCAGCACTGATGCACTCGCATCTATAGCGCATTTCTGTGACATAGCGCCTGAAGGATCATCTAAAAAACTTCATACTTTCCGACGCCTAAAGCAGGACGTGAGCTACCAGGTCAAACTTTCTAATGCTATTTGTTTACTACATTATGCGTGGGAAGTTTCGAGAGTGGTTTTCATTAAAAAAGGTTTTCTGTGTGTTTGTATGATGATTTGTTTTCTGTGCCCATTGAAGAAATGGTTTGAAGAACGCGACATAGTCGATAAGCTCCTGTAGCTGCTATGAGAGTGCCACTTTACGTTAGAAAAAATATGGTTTCTTAGGTGAAACCTCCTCAAATATAATCAATGACTGCGTAACCGTGATGCATTTCTGCAATGCAGTTGCGAACACATCGAATTTTGACGTGGTCGTCACGATCACGGACCTAGAGCTTTTATTTTAAGGTAGCACATTTGTTGTCTTGGCATCATCATTCCTTCTATTATATACATTGTATCATGGTCGTTTCATGTCATGGCCCTACCGCTGTCATGCATCATCATTGAACTACATTGTTGTAAGGTTTGCGAACAGGGTACAACTAAGAAATGTCCTAAATGCGAAGCAATTAGCACTTTGCTTGTCTATTTAGGTCATTTATGTCATTACATGTTGATTGCATATTCATTTTCGTAAGTTAAGTCATTTAAATGTCCATTTAAGACATTGCTAACCTTCTGTCTCCCCCTAACCCACTTGCCTTCTCTGTAGTTCCAGTTAGTTACCCTTAATGCACCGTGGTTATCCTGTCTACGCGCTACATGCACCGGCCTATGTATACTTCCTCTTCTTGATTTCCTTGATATCCTTAACCCCCATTCGTTCCCTAATCCATTCTGCTCTCTACTTGTCTTTTAAGATTCCACCTACCATTTTTCTTTCTATAGCTCGCTGCGTCATCCTCAATTCGGCTGAACCCTCTTTGTAAATCTCCAGATTTCTGCTCCGTAGCAAAGTACTGGCAAGATACTGCTGTTACATACCTTCTTCTTCAGGGATAGTGGCAATCTACCTGTTATAATTTCAGAGTGCTTGCCAAAATGTGCTCCACTCACTCTTATTCTTCTAGTTACTTCAATCTCATGGTTTGACTCCGCGGTTATCTGCCCTAAGTAGACATAGCCTTTTACAACTTGAAGTGCCTATTACCTATCTGGAAGCGCTGCGCTCTTCCGAGGTTGTTGTACAGTACTTTCGTTTTCTGCAGATTACTTTTATGACCCACCTTTCTGCCCTCCTTGTCTAACTCCGTAATCATGAGTTTTGATTCATCCCTGTTTATATCTATCTATCTATTTATCTATCTATCTTTATATCTATCTATCTATCTATCTATCTATCTTTCTTTCTTTCTTGCTTGCTTGCTATCTATCTATTTATCTTTTTGTCTGTCTGTCTGTCTGTCTGTCTGTCTGTCTGTCTGTCTGTCTGTCTGTCTAACCACCTACGTCCCGCCGCTTTGAAAGTCATCTTCTTAACTCGACACAAACCTAAATTTGCACTATAGGGCAGTAATGCATGACAAATACGTTCTGCACGTCATTTCCTCAACTGCAGAAGATAGTCGATGCGTACGCCTTCGAAGCTTTTCCTTCAGTTCCGCGCAGAACATAGCCACACCCCTCGTTCTATGGAAAGCTCCTATTGTGCTTGTAGGGCGAAACTGCATAGCAGGCTTTGTAAGTGTTTTGGAAGCAAGGAAAATCGGAAGAATGCAAAGGTAGAAAGTTGAATTTAGGAGCAGCATTGCACCCAGGCATTGTGGGTGGCACACAAGTAATCTACCACAGAGATACGGCAGTGCTTAGAACAGCTTATGAGAGAAAAACCATGTGATGATGTCTTATAGCGTCAAAGTCAGCTGTGAATGCCCTTTTCACTGTCGGATAAAATAATGCAATTAACACTCCACAAAGAGTGCTCTGACTCACCAAGGAATGGGCAACCATTTCACGGCCCGGAGGTGTATGGTCAAGCCAACCTGTTACTATATGGACATTATTGCACCATAGCGTGCACTTCAATTCAAAAAATCTGATTCTCATGCTCTAATGTGAGTACCGTCATGACGTCGGACCTTGTCAAGAATGACAAGATGAAGAAAAGAGGAAGAGAAAAAAGTTGTCTTGCATAGGTAACTTAAAATACTGGAATGAGGGTGAAGAAGAGGAAACAGAAGAGGGCGCCGGGCGAGTGAGGAACGTGAGAGCCGGAAGGTGGCGTTTGAGGGGCCAAGGGCTGCGGAAGTTCGGACTGGGTCTCGCTCCAGGCTCCCGCCCGAGCACCTGACTCGGCGAGCAGCGCAAGGAAGTACCGCTGCCCCTGGACGGCAATGGTTCTCGCCCGAGCACCTGGCTCGGTGAGCAGCTGACGGAGCAACCGCTGATCCTGTACGGCAGTTTCCCGCCCGAGCACTTGACTCGGCGAGCAGCTCACAGAACAACCACGAATCCTGGGCTGCAGTTTCGCGCCCAAGCACCGACCTCGGTGAGCAGCCCCAGAACCACCGCCGATCCTGGGCTGCAGTTTCCCGCTCGAGCACCGACCTCGGCGAGCAGACCCGGAACCACCGCCGACCCGGGTCTGCAGTGTATCCCGCCCGAGCACCTGCTTCATCGAGAAACCACTGGAGCTACCGCTTTAGTTGTTCTTCAACATCGTCGCCACCGTTGAGCATCAATATGGCATGTCCTCACGCCTGAGAGGGACTCCCAGCGGACCGGAGGCACACCACAACTCTAAGCGCGAGAACTAGAGAACGCAAACGGAATCGGACGTTGAAACACGCTTCATTAAGACATCTCCTTTTCTTTGTTTTTCAAAGTGTGCATGTTTTTATTGTTTCGTTTTGTGATTTTATGTTACTGAAGTGGGAGTTTTCGTTTGGTACCATCAGCCTCTATGGTTCATTTCACAACGCCCGACGAGCAAACTAGGCTTCAGGATATACTCGTGACAATGGCGAGCCTGACAGGATTCATGTAACTTTGTCACACGCCTAGGTCTCTCGGGAGCCGTGAAATTGATCTGGAATGCTTGATGGCAGCCGGTAGTGCTGCGGGATTATTGGCTGAGGCAATAATGACACTCTATCATGACTAACAGAAAAGATTACGTGAAGAGCGTGCAGAGGCATGAGAGGCCGCGAAAGAAGATGAAGAGCGAGCGAAAGCCGCAGACGAGCAAACTTACAAAAACTCAATGCTGGAAAAGGAGCTCACGGAAAAAATTGGAGTTGCACGCAAGCACTAGTGTGGAAGTGCTAGATAGGTCAGAGATGGTACCCCAGCCACCAAAAGTGAGTTCGCGTAAGTTAATCGCACCTTTTGACGAAAGGCGAGATGAACTCGACGCTTATATACAGCGGTTCGAGAGAATAGCGATAGGACAAGGCTGGCAGGGGAGTGATTAAGCGACTGGATTGAGCATGTGCCTTGCGGGAGATGCATTGGCTGTTTTTAGTTGGATGCCAGCAGCGGATGCGCCAGATCACGACAAGGTCAAAAGGGCTCTGCTCCAACGCTTCAGAATAACTGCCGAGGGTTTCCGAGAGAAATTTCGAAGCTCGAAACCACAGGAAAATGAGACAGGCCAGCAGTTCGTTGTTCGAATCTCCAATTACTTCGACCGGTGGTTGGAGATGGCTAACATAGACAGATCATTCGAGGATCTAAGAGATAGCAAGATTGCGGAACGATTCCTGGCATCATGTCACAAGGGAGTGGCAATATTTCTAAAGGAGCGGAATTTGAAGACAGTGGCTGAGCTGTCCGAACACGCCAACCGTTATTTGGAAGCTCAAGGTCAAAGGAATCTAGGGAAAGCCTAAGATGAGAAAGGTTTGGAGGAGAAAGAGCAAACCCGGAGTGCAATCAAATGCTACCTCTGTGACAAGACTGGGCATTGAGCAGCGCATTGTGCCGCGGGTCGCACTCACAGTTAATCGTCGAAATGCGACCTGTGCGGAAAGCGTGGGCACACAACAGAAACCTGTCGTGATGGGTCAGGAAATAAAACGGCTTGCTTGGTTGCAGATGAAAGCTCTACTGATGCTGACAGGGAAAAACGTGACCAGGAGGACAAGGATAAGACAAGTGCTGTTACGGCATCTGTCAAGGCGGGAGAAGTCGAAGATTCTATGCAAGTGGTCGTGGGGATGTTGCACGGACGTAAAGTGTTGGTGCTTTGAGACACGCGCTCCAACATTGTACTTGTAGGAGACTCCATGGTGCCAGAAACGGATATCATGGGTACAGAAAAGCCGGTTCGGTAGGCTGATGGAACAGTACGGCGGATGCCATTTGCTAGGGTACCGATTTTGTCGCCGGTTTACTGCAGTTGGATTGAAGCCCGATTTGTCAAAGACCCTCTTTATGACGTAATTCTCGGTAATATGCCAGGGGGCAGAGGAGTTGACGAGCCGGATCCCCTCTGAACATTGCCTATTGCAACGCTCGCTGAGGGTGCGGAGTTCCATCCTCATAAGGTTATCGATGAACGTGACGAGAGATGTGATCAGCTTACCAGGGAAGATCTCACCTATGCCGTGGAGAAAGCTACGAGGAACAAGAGTGAAAAGGAAAAGGAGGGCATCAAGGAGAACAACTCAGTAGCAGCCATGGACATAACTGCAGCAGAAATGGGGAGAATGCAGGAAGCGGCCAGTACACAGCGATGGTGTTTTGAGATTCAGTGCAAATGAATCTATTGTAAGAGGAGTGGGGTCATGCATAAGTTTGAGAAGCTTTCAGGCCTGCTGTACAGAATAGTCAAGACCCATGAGGGAGGGGAAAACAGACAGTTAGCAGAGCCGGTGAGTTTACGAAGGGCTGTTCTAGACTTGGGACATGACACTATTATGGTTGGCCATCAGATAGTAAGAAAGACAACTAGCAGGGTCGCCGAAGAGTTTTTTTTTGGCCGTGCATGTAAAGCGACATTAAAAGGTTTGTGCGATCTTGTAACACATGTCAGAGAACCACACCATAAGGTTTTGTCTCGAAGAGACCTTTGAGGACTACGCCTATTATTGAGCAACTTTTTCAAAGAGTCGCAGTGGACATTGTAGGACCTATAAAACTAGTGTTCCACAGAGGAAACACCGTGCGGACACATACCTAGTATCATTGTTTCATTGCTGATGTGGGATGACAGTGAAGTGTGACTGTGACTCACGAAGGTGGATGTGTGTGTTAGTGTAGGCAAGTCTAGTTGCGCCACTTTGGATTTAAGTATGCCGTGCAGTGAATAAATGTGTCGTGAAGTGAAGTGTTGTGCGGTGAAGGGACCGAGATGTGCCGTTAAGTGAAGTGCTGTGTGGTGCAGGGAAGTGTTGTGTGGTACAGTGAAGTGTGTGGTGCTAGTGGGGACGACAGTTATCGTGGAGCGAAAACTCAAAAAATTGGGGGCCATTGTCAAGAATGACCAGATGAAGAAAAGAGGAAGAGAAAGAAGTTGTCTTGAATAGGTAATTTAAAATGCTGGAATGGGGGTGAAGAAGAGGAAAAAGAAGCGGGCGCAGGGCGAGTGAGGAACGTGAGAGCCGGGAGGTGGCGTTCGAGGGGCCAAGGGCTGCGGAAGTTCGGACTGGGTCTCGCTCCAGGCTCCCGCCCGATCACCTGACTCGGCGAGCAGCGCTAGGAAGTACCGCTGCCCCTGGACGGCAATGGTTCTCGCCCGAGCACCTGGCTCGGTGAGCAGCTGACGGAGCAACTGCTGATCCTGTACGGCAGTTTCCTGCCCGAGCACCGACCTCGGCGAGCAGCGCACATAGCAACCACGGATCCTGGGCTGCAGTTTCCCGCCCGAGCACCGACCTCGGCGAGCAGCCCCAGAAGCACCGCCGATCCTGGTCTGCAGTGTATTCCGCCCGAGCACCTGCCTCGGCGAGAAACCACTGGAGCTACAGCTGTAGTGGTTCTTCAACATCGTCCCCACCGTTGAGCATCGATATGGCGTGTCATCACGCCTGAGAGGGACTCCCAGCGGACCGGAGGCCACGCCGCAACTGTAAGCGCGAGAACTAGAGAACGCAAACGGAATCAGACGTTGAAACGCGCGTCATTAAAACATCTCCTATTCTTTGTTTTTCAACGTGTGCGTGTTTTTCTTGTTGCTTCGTTTTGTAATTTTTATGTTATCGAAGTGGGAGTTTTCGTTTGGTACCATCAGCCTCTATGGTTCATTTCACAACGCCCGAGAGCGAACCAGGCTTCAGGATATACGCGTGACAGACCTCCATTGGATACCCCTTGGCATTCAGCGTCAATATAGCCTACACGCTTAATACTCTTACGATCACTACTGTAAACTAAGGAGGGGGGGGGCATCCTAGGACCTTACTCTTCTCTAAGGTGCTTCTTTAAATTATTGCTTTCCTCAAAGAGTTAAAGCCTTCAGAAAAAGGTCAAAACGCGTTTGAGCTGAAAAATGCTAGCTATGGCATGCATTATACCCACTCTTAAAAAGGCAGAAAAGAGTCGGTCGCACCCGCAGCGCTTGACTCAAATAAATAAAGAAATGTTGTAGAGGCCACTTCCTACCGAATGCTTTGCATAACATCGAACTCCACAATGAACGAGATCAATAGATTTTTCTGTTTTGCACATTTCAGACGTCACAAATATTTTAGCCTTTTATGTGGCGTTTGCAATATTGGCCCGAATGACCGAGAAATAGAGTATTCGAGAAAAACGATTTTCGAAGGGTCTAACAAGCACTCTAAAATGCTATGATTTCCAAACGCAGACTCGATCATGATCCCATTCTGAAACGGCTCTGTGACGCTGAGTTGTTCACTTACGTTCACCCTCAAAAATATCATGGCTAAGCATAGGCGAGACATGAGGCGCTTAGCGTTTCGCTTTAGTCTAACCTCAAGGTTGGTGCACACCGGTGACTAGCAGCGGACGACCAAAAAGCGACTGATGTTCACACCGACAGAGGCTGCATGCGAGTTACTGTAAGTCGCAAAACCCGGGAGTCACGTCCGCATCTCGTTATCAGCGAGAACTCTGGAAACTGGCGCCGTTCAGCTGATGGCTGCCAGCTGAGAAAGCAGAGCAAACCAAGCGCGCCGCATTTATTGTTTTCGTCTCGTGTCGCACAGCGTTCCCAGCAGCGCCAAGAAATTCTATTCAAGTGAAGAATAAGAGATTGTCATGGCGCTGATGCGCTATGCCATGGTGTCAGCGCTGGCAGCACTGAAGCCTACAAGGAAAAAAAACTTGGCGGAGCCCACGTACAGTGGGAATTGATGATACGCGAAGCACGAGTGACAAATATTAATATGTAACTTTAAAATGAGCACAACGTCACGAGGTGGAGGTGAATGATGCCGTACAAGAGTTCCGTGTAACGATTATCATGTTTGGATGTGTCGTTTCCCTTCCTCGTCTATTCACGTCACGTGATACAAAATTTAGTATATGTTGAGCTAGCGAAACGGCCACGAGCACGCTATGAGCGTGGTATATTGTCATGTTCTTAGATGGCACGCGTGTCCGCATTATCATGTTTGCACCAGTCACATGTTTCGTAAATCATTGATGTCACGTAACGCTAAATTTAGTATATGTGGAGCTAGCAAAACGACCAAGCGCGCATCAAGACGGGCCTATTAAGGCTGGTGCGCACCGGCGACTAGCAGCCGTCGCGCGACCATTTGCCACTGGCCGCAAACAGTGCAAAGCGACGGCTTTGGCTAGTCGTTTCCTGACCGATTTTTCAGTCGCGCGACTGCAGTCGCAAAGCTGCTGGAACCAATCAGCGATGCTCAATTTTTGTTTGTGGTATTTCATTTCGCTGGCCTCCTGCCGCCAGATACAAACGAGTGCGTTCCTCTGCGTCTGTGGCACTATGGTCACCACAGAATACTTGGCTAGGAGATGGTGGGGCGCAGCAGCTTCAAGGAATTCGTCGAATTTAGGTGGTGGCATTCGCAAGAAGATAAAAACCGTCAAAATAGAGAGAAAATAAATGGTGCACTCTTTTTTCCCCGCGTTCAGAATCGTTTTTTCGCTTGAACTTGACTTGTCACCGCCTTAAATGCAGTACGTTTGCAACGCGTTTGCGCTTCATGCCTTAACAACGCTTTAAGGCACCGTGTTCCAGATGCGTCTGTCCTACATTGGAGGCTGTTGCAAGTCAAGATAAATTGAAGAGAGTTTCTGAATACGTAAGACTCCCGAAAATAATCCACGTCGTCTCAGAACAGCTCCTGAGATAGGCGGCTTGCATGGACTGCACTTTCCCGACCGAAGGGACGGTCACTCCCACCACCAGCTTTTTAGGGGCGAGGCTCCTTATAGCAACACATGTTCGTCCCTCGTAGCCATTGTAGTATGTAACAAGTATAACATTTTGACCTCCAAGATGGTGCCGGTGAGAGATTTCTTGTGTGCGTTGTTGATCAATAAAGAACAGTGCTAAATGTAAATGTCAATGGCTGCTAATGGGGAATGAGACACAGGATCAATCGGCTTTTAGTTAACGCGCATGCTGCGATCCCTATTAGCAGCCATTGGCATGTACATTAAGCACTATATCACAAGAAAGGGTTGCTACGTTATACTCGCTGAGTGTAACCTCCTTAGTTTTAGAAAGGTTTACCGAGCGTTGAGCTACATTGCCATGAATACAATGAACTAGTATATACCATGAATGAAGTTGACGTGGTTAAAGGTGGGAAATAAATATGAAGCGCAAGCCGTAAGAAAGTAAAAGCCGAATTCACCTGTCTCTCATTTCCCATTAGCAGCCATCGGCATGTACATTGAGCACTATCTGACAAGAAAAGGTTGCTACGTTATACTCGCTGGGCGTAACCTCCTTGGTTTTAGAAAGGTTTAGCGAGCTTTGGGCCGAAGTGCCATTAATAAAGTGAACTAATATGACATGAACTCGAGGTGGTTAAAGGTGGGAAGCAGACCCAAAGCGCAAGCCGTAAAAAGTGTGCGTGTGCCACCTCACGTTTAGTCCTTGGAATGTCCGCTGAATGGCCGTGCTTCTATATGGGGAGTATATGATGAAAAGATGCGAGATGGTGGTACTTGGAGTGTTGAATAGATGGACGAATGGACACACAGACAGATGCATGGAGGGACGCATGAACGGACGCAGGGGCGGATGCATTGATGAAGGTAGGGACGGACGCACGAACAGACGCACGCACGCATCGGCGGATGGACGCATAGACGGTCACACTTCACCCCACTAGCCCCATCAATCACTCCATGTATATGCTGCCATTTTTTTTAAATGCGAAGCATTTCTTAGTGAACTTTAGTGACTTTGAGCGTATCTATCTATGTATCTATCTATCTATCTATCTATCTATCTATTTGTCTGTCTGTCTATTTATCTATCTATCTATCTATCTATCTATCTAGCCGCCTATGACTTTTAGCTCTCCTGGCCATTTGGATAATGGTATCGATAGCGAACTTGGTTGGCATAACACTGCTATAGAACGAGCATGCTTGACTAGTCGTAACATGAAGATCATGACATGTATGTCATGAATGTCATGATATACATTTCATGGTCTTGTTGCTCTTACGGTAGTTTCCTTCACATGAAATGTTGCAAAACTGGTATGGTATGACATTATTGCATGGCGAACTTAAGCGACAGACGCTAACATGAAAATCATGACGTGCGTGTCATGTCAAAACATGACTTCATGCCAAGCTCATGACGCGCTC
The DNA here is from genome assembly GCA_013436015.1 of Rhipicephalus annulatus. Lineage (NCBI taxonomy): Eukaryota > Metazoa > Arthropoda > Arachnida > Ixodida > Ixodidae > Rhipicephalus > Rhipicephalus annulatus. The sequence goes on from WOVY01009689.1 coordinate 2,128,750, forward strand.
ACTGCTGTTCCGCTAGCGTCACATATACCAAATTTGGTGTTACGGTACGTGAATGGATGACGAAGGTATCTGACTGGTGCAAACATGAAAACCATGAGATGCGTGTCATGTGACAACACGACTCCATGCCACGCTCATGATGCGCTGGCGGCCGTTTCGCTAGCTTCACGTATACGAAATTTGGTATTACGGGATATGAACGGATGACGAAGGTATGAGACTGGTGCAAACATAATAAACATGAGATGCGGGTCATGTAACAACATGACTACATACTATAGGACTATAGAGTGCTCGCGTTTTGCTGACGTATTGTCGATGTGCCCACCGTGCGCGCGCATCAATGCTACATGGGAGTATATTGGGCCCTTCATGGTGCGCTCGCGGCCCTTTTGCTAAATCCACATATACCGAATTTGGTGGTACGTGACGTCATTGAATGATGAAGGTATATGACTGGTGCAAACATGATAATCATGAGACGCGTTTCATATCAGAACATAACAACATAGCACGCTCATAGTGTGCTCGTGGATGTTTCGCTAGCTCCACATATACTATATATGGCATCACGTAACGTGAATAGATGAAGAAGGTAAATGACATATCCAAACATGATAATCATGACACGGAAGTCGTATACAACATAGTTTACCTCTACCTCTTAACATTGTTGTGATTTGAAAGTGGCCTATCAACCTTCCTCATTCGAGCTTCGCATATCAGGGATTCCCACTGTACGTGAAATCTGCCAATTTTTTTAGGCATCTGGGCTGCCAGCGATAAAACCATGGCATAGCACATTATCATCATCATCATCCTGACTACTTCCACTGTGGGACAAAGGCCAATCCCATGTATCGCCAGTTAACTCGGTCCTGTGCTTGCTGCTGCCAAATTATACCCGCAAACCTATTAATTTCATCTGCCCACGTTACCTTCTGCCTCTCCCTAACCCGCTTGCCTTCTGTGGTAATCCAGTTTGTTAGCCTTAATGACCAGCGGGTATCCTGTCTACGCGCTACATGCCCGGCCCATGTTCATTTATTCTTCTTGGTTTCAACTATGATATCCCAATCCCCGTTTGTTCCCTAATCCACTGTGCTCTCTTCTTGTCTCTTAAGGTTACACCTACAATTTTCTTTGCATTGCTCGCTGCGTCTTCCTCATTTTAAGCTGAACCCTCCTTTTAAGTCTCCAGGTTTCTGCTCCGTAGCTAAGTACCACAAGATACAGCTGTTATATACCTTCCTCCTGTGGGATAGTGGCAATCTACCTGTCATAATTTGAGAATGCTTGCCAAATGTGCTCCACCCAATTCTTATTCTTCCAGTTACTTCGATCTCGTGGTTCGGCTCAGTGGTTATTACCTGCCCCAAGTAGACATAGTCTTTCACAAACTGAAGTGCACTATTACCTACATCGAAGCGCTGCTCTCTTCCGAAGTTGTACATTACTTTCGTTTTCTGCAGACTGATTTTAATACCCACCTTTCCGCTCTCCTCGTCAAACTCCGTAATCATGAGTTGCAATTCGTCCCCTGGGTTACTCAGCAATGCAATGCCATTGGTGAAGCTCAGGTTACTAAGGTAGTTTCCATTAACTCTTATCCCTAATGGTCCCCATGATAGGCTTCTGAGAACCTCCTGTAAGGACGTGGTAAACAGCATTGAAGGATTGTGTCCCCCGGCTTTACACCCTTCTTGATTGATATTTTGTTGCTTTTTTATGAAGCACTATGGTAGCAGTTGATCCCCTGTAGATTTCTTCCAGGATGTTTATTAATGCTTCGTAGACGCCCTGATTCCGCAGTGTCTGCATGACGACTGATATTTCTACTGAATCAAACGCCTTCTCGTAATCTATGAAGGCTATGTATAGTGGTTGGTTATATTCTGAGCATTTTGTCTATTACCTGATTGATAGTATGATTGTGGTCGATTGTTGAGTAGCCTGTTCGAAATCCTGCTTGTTCCTTTGGTTGATTGAACTCTAATATTTTCTTCACTCTGTTAGCAATTACCTTTGTAAATAGCTTGTATACTACAGATAGCAAGCTGATCGGCCTGTAATTCTTCAATTACTTGTCATCTCCGTTATCATGTATTAAGATGATGTTAGCATTTTACTGAGACTCTGGTATTCTTCCCGTCAGGAGACACCTCGTAAACAGGGTGGCTTGTTTTTCTAACACAATCTGCCCTCCATCTTTCAGCAGATGAGATGTTACCTGATCCTCACCAGCAGCTTTGCCTCTTTAAATGTTTTGCAAAGCTTTTCTGACTTTTTCTATCATTACTGGTGGGGTGTCATCTGGGTTACTGCTAGTGCTTATAGTATTAAGGTCGTGGTTGTCCCGGCTACTGTACAGATCTCTATAAAACTCCTCTGCTATTTTAACTATCCTGTCCATTTTGGTAGTTATTTGCCTTCTTGGTCCTTTATTGCATACATCCGATTTTTCTCTACCCCAAGCTTCCTCTTCATTGCTATGACGATTCCTCCGTTTTTCAGAGCGTGTTCAATTCTCTCCATGTTATACCTTCTTACATTGCATACCTTACGCCTATTAATCAACTTCGAAAGCTCGGTCAGTTCTATTTTTTCTGTTGTGCTTCAAACTTTCATAATTAGACGCTTCTTAATGAGATTCTTTGTTTCCTGGGAAAGCTTGCCAGTGTCCTGTCCAACTACCTCGCCTCCAACTTCCACTGCACACTCCGTAATGGTACTCGTCAGATTATCATTCATTGTATCTACGCTAAAGTTGGTTTTCTCACTAAGAGCCAAGTACCTGTTCTGAAGCGAGACTCTTAATTCCTGTACTTTCCCTCTAAGTGCTAGCTCAATGATTGGATTCTTGCGTATCAGTTTCTGTCGTTCCTTCTTCAAGTCTAGGCGAATTTGAGACCGTACCATTCTATGCCACTGCATCGTACATTGCCAACCACCTCCACATCCTGCATGATGTCTGTGTGTACACTCAATATAAAGTCTTGTTTAATTTGGATTTTGAACTTGGCAACGTTTAACGCTAGAACCTTATCTAGTGAGGGAGGTCTAGCTCTACTATTCGAGGGGCTAGAGGCTGTTAAATAAGATATAATGGGACTTAGTGAGGTTAGGAGGCCAGATGAGGTCTATATGGTGCTACAGAATGGGCACGTTCTTTGCTATCAGGGTTTGGCTTACAGAAGAGAACAGGGAGTGGGGTTCCTAATTCGCAGAAACATAGCTGGCAACATAGAGCAATACTATAGCTCTAATGAAATAGTTGTAGGTATCGTAATTATACTGAATAAAAGATACAAGATGAAGGTGGCACAGGCTTACGCATTTATATCCAGCTATGATGACGCTTCAATTGAAAGCTTTCATGAAGACGTGGAATCGGCAATGAGTAAGGTAAACACACAGTATACTATACTGACGGGAGACTTTAATGCAAAGTTAGGGAAGAAGCAGGCTGCAGACCAGGCAGTAGGAGATATGGCATCGGTACTAGAAACTCAAACGAGAAAACAGCAAGTGGACATGGAGTAGCCCTAATGCAGAAAATAAGAATAGCGCATCAGCGCCGTGACACTCTCTTGCTCTTCGCTTGAATCGCACTCCTTGACGCTCTGAGGAACGTTGTTCGAGAACGGACGAAAACAATTAATGTGGCGCGATCGAGTTGCTTCGCTCACTCAATTGGCGGCGATCAGCTGATTGTCCCCGGTCTTCAGAGTTTACGCTGATAACGAGATCCGCACGTGACTCTACGGTTTTGCGACTTCCGGTCACTCGCATGCAGCTTCTGCCAGTGTGTATATCGATCGCTTTTTGGTCGCCAGTCACGAAAGGTCGCGCGACCGCTGCTAGTCGCCGGTGTCCACCAGTCTTCATACTCCAACGTAGCGTTGACGCGCGTGCACGCTGGGTACCGCGATGCTACATTAGCAAAACGCGAGCACTCTATAGCCCTACGCCAAGCGTGACCGGCGCGACCAGCGTCCGTTGTTGCGGCCCGACGGCAACCAGCGCGAAATGCGGCATGCTGAATTTCGCACCGATGCGTTACGCGGACAACCCTGCGTCTCCCTCTTTTCGTTACGGAGGTATGCCGGACGCGCTAATATGCCCATGCGTCAAAGCAACGAAGCGCGTGCCTGCGTATATACGGCAAGACCACCTCCTGGCGTGGCAACACTGGCGTCACGCGACGAAAAAAAACGCCTGCGAGTACGCGCACGGCGTCACAATGAAATCTATTGGTGCCTTGACTGTGGCATGTACTCATGTCCTCACATGGCACACATCTCAGGATTATCATGTTTGCACCAGTCACATACATTCGTGGTCCATTGTCGTCACGTAATACCAAATTTGTCATATGTGAAGCTAGCGAAATAGCCACAAGCGCATCATGAGCGTAGCATGTAGCCATGTTCTTACATGACAGGAATCTCATGTTTATGGTGTTTGCAGCAGTATCATACCTTCGTCATCCACGCACGTCCCGTAATACCAAGTTTGGTATAAGTGAAGCTAGCGAAACGGCCGCCAGTGGACCAAGAGCGTGGCATGTAGTTATGTTGTTACATGACACGCATTTCACGATTATCATGTTTGCACCGGTCACACACCTTCGCCATCGATTCACGTACTGTAATACCAAGTTTGGTATATGTGACACTAGCGAAGCAGCCGGGAGCGTGTAATGAGCGTGGCTGATTCATGTTGTTAGATAACACGCGTGTCGTGATTTCCATGTTAAGCTCTGTCGCTTGTGTTCGCCACGCAATCATGCCATACCATACCAGTTTTGCAACATGCCATGTGAACGAAACCACCACAGGAGCTGCAGGACCTTGAATTTAAATCATGACATTTATGACATACATGTCGTGATTTTCATGTTATGGCCAGTCAATTATGTCCTCCATAAAGTCATGTTATGGCGTAGATAGATAGATAGATAGATAGATAATAGATAGATAGATAGATAGATAGATAGATAGATAGATAGATAGATAGATAGATAGATAGATAGATAGATAGATAGATAGATAGATAGATAGATAGATAGATAGATAGATAGATAGATACTCTCAAAGTCACAGAACTTTGCTAAGAAATGCTTAGCATGTAAAAGGAATAAAAGAAACCAAATTTTCTTGCCGCAGCAAGATTTGAACCTGGTATACAAATGGCATGCAGGCGGCTGTCGCAACCACTCGTCTATTCAGGCATGGCAACAGAATGAGTGTGTCTGGGCACCACATGATTGCAATGTAGTGGTTGAGGGAACAAGAAAAAGAACAATGAGAAAGAAAAACAGTTGAGGAAAGATAAAATGGACAGACAGAACGTGAGAGAGAAACTGACATGATATCGAAAGAAAATTTTAAAGAAGGACAGAACACACTAATATTTACATTGGAATATGAAGAAATAAAAAAGGAGGAAAAATGAAAATAAAGTCAATATAGATAGAAAGAAAAAGAAAGAGCTGTAAAACTTGCTTCCCGAGACGTGACTGTCCCTTTCAATGCTCACGTGGCTTAACTGACTATCTCTAGGTTACGCTTGCCTGTCTTACAAAGCATGTTATGTTACAACAAAAGAGGGTTTCATCGCAGTCCTTGCAGGAAACACCAATTTCAGCCTTTGCTAACACACTGATTAGTCGTTGTTGTCTGCATAGAGGCTATGTAATGCACCGATCAGAAAGTGCGTTTCTCGCACCAATGAAACTCTCTTAAAAATCAAGTTTTTCACAATGCGTTAATTTCTTTTAGTGCCATCGATCTTGCCCAAGCCTCCACGCTGCCATAGCCTCCGTGCAATCTGTCGATGTCATGACGTCTCGTATGAGGGGTCGATTTCTTTTTCGCAAGGTAGCTTCGAATAGAATGGAAATGTTTAAAAAATATTATAATCGTTTTAAGATAATGATGGTTTCAGCAATTTCTCCAAAGGAACACATTTGCACGCACGGACAACTACCCTTAAGCGTACACAGAGCACACATGCACGCTTTTTTAAATGGCATCACTTCAATCATTAGCATGTCCATGAGATGAGATGTCTGAGGCTTTCAACCACCTTGTCTGAATTTAACGTGTTATATTCAACATAAGTTCTTAAACGACAAATGTGTGGGGTGTTTACAGTACTTCAAAAATTCTAACTGCAGTTAAGTGAAATTAAATACCGATTGGCTGCATATGAGTCGGTCAACTTTGTTGAAAAAAGTGTAACGATCAAGCAGCGCATCATGTTTTGGCTAACTGCGCTTAATGTCAAGATTCGCCGAATCGGCGGGAAGCGGCTTACGGCGGGGGAAGTATTTATAATGTTTAGAATACATTCTTTTTCGTAGAAATACTTTTGGTACATTGTTTTTTTAGCCCAAACCTCACCTAAAGCATACTTGATCAAAATCAATTGTGGTGACGTGGGTGCCTTGTTCGTTCTATCTGATTCATCACCCAGAAAGAAAATAAATGCGTTTCTAATTTTTTTTCAGAAGTCTTACGACGCTGATCTGTTTTCAACTTACCAGCTCTAGTTATGAATGAATAAATGAAGCAAGATTAGCATGCCTTAGAAACATAGCCTATGAAATGAACTTCCGTCACTATCGCACGACATCGACGTGCGCAGTCGCACCTCATTGTGTAATGATTCTCACTATTTACCTTAAAGAGAACATTACATAACAAGACACTGAAATAGGCGTCTTGGCTACTACACTGCACAGGAAAGAGCAGCTGCACCAACGCAGTCAACCCACTCTCTCATTATTTATTCTTGTAGCTAATTGGCTCCAGAATCAGTGTTGCTTCAAGGGGACGTTGCATATTAAAACATGTGTGAACAGGTAAACATGGTACAAGTTTACATAAGCATTAACAAAGTAAAAACCAATCACAAGCTAAAATTTTGCTGTAATTGAAAACAAAGAAATGAGAACGCATAGCTGTGTGTTGATGAGACCAAGGTGAAGGAACTTACCGCAAATGCTGGCATGAATACAAAACAGCCGATTTCAGAAGTGTATGACTAAAAAATACTAGTTCTTGCCTTACAAGTCAGATATTGTGCTGGGTTTGATGACGGCAGGTTACTGGGTTGTTAAATGTTAATGCAGTTGCCAGGAAGATAACTACCCAGTGTTACAGGCACGTGCAAAGCAGAGCATTTGAGCGCGTTAACGGCCGTAGCGAAGGGCGCATGTCCACTTGAATTCCCACTTTGCTTAGCTGCTAGGCGGAGTGTAAAAACGCCAAACCAAAAATACAGCTGGCTACGTATAGGACCTCCCAAACAGGAGTGTTGCGTGAAATCGATATTGCGACCGAGAAATCCTACGCCCCTTCAGGAGGGGGCCCACCATGCGTGCATGTGTACATAAATATGCATTCATAAAATTTCGCTGGGGCAAAGTTGAATCTTACAAACTCAAGTTTTGACAACACAAGCCATAAGCTTGACGTCACAGGACGCCGAGACGGCTGACATCATCATGGGTCACTGTGACTTCACGATATTAGCTTGCACCATCACTTAGTGGTAGGCTTTTACCAGAGGCAGTTAAGATGGACGTTGCGTGCAGAAAGCTAGCAAGGCCTCCAGTCTTGGAGGGACTTCAATGCAACACTAGTTGCAGAAAACTTCCAAACGCGAGGGGTCGTAATAATACAAGTAGCTCAGAAGAAGATCATTTTCGCTCTCGAGTTGTGTTTAAAAATGCATATGGTATCGCAATATTTTCTTTTTCTTTCATTGGGGAGAGGGGAATCCTGAGAAGCTGCCTTAGTATTCTGCACATAAATTATAAAAATCTTGCCGCTCAACACGAAGGGAGAGAATTCTTTGACAAAAAACATTCCCCGCCTCCTTCACAACGTAACGTTCATAATGCATCATACGGGTATTTGCGAAATTTTATAAGCTTGAGGAGCGAGAACGCTGTTTTTATACACTGTGCTCTAAGCAAGTATCATCTTACCTTCCCTTATTCTTCTCAGGCGTGCTTTAATAGGTGTATGAATTGTCGATGAGGCATTCCTGCAAAAAAATGACATTGTTAGCTCAGGCATTCTTGACTTTCATTTGAAAAGGTAAATGTATATGTCAATTCAGGGGCGGAAAACAAATAAGCCATCTTAAAATATCCCATGCAAGAAGAGCAGCGCTATATTCCAGAAAACCGGCAGACAGGGACTCACAAGCCACTGCGTGTTGCAACTACCATGCACTCTGAGAAAAAGGAAACTTAGGGCATTTGTTAAGCATTTATATGTGAATATCTCTTGCTCGATCCTTTGTCACTCGGCAATGTTTGCACTTAGACTACGCATGCGCAACTCTCCTCCTTCAAGGACTCCTCACTCGACCGTGGAACGGAACGGACGTGTTTTTTCATCGCTTCTCCCAGTCATTTGACGCTTCCATAGGTTTTTGTCCACGGTGCTGATGTTGAACAGACCTACTTCGGATTTTCCGGTGAGGACTTTCACAGCCAAAACTGTTTAAAGTGTTTCAAAACGCGAAAGTGCTCTTCTCAACAACTTTCTGGTCACCAGGCAAGGCCGAGGCATCGGCGTCTCCGTGACACCACAACCACGCCGCTGCAACTTTCGGTGCTTGGCCGCGTTCGTGCGAACGCCGAGCGCGTTGCAGTTACATTCTGTGTGTGCCTGACCTACACTGCTTAGACATGGCTTCTCCGGTTTCTACCATCGAATCAGCAGCAATGAATGCTGCAGACACCAACGAATATTCAGTGGATCCCGACGATGGTTCTTGGTTCACTGCTACCCGCTGACGCAAGCCAAGGACCACAACAAATTCCGCACCCGAGCCCTTGCCTGCCAAAATCAAGTGACCCCGCGGCCGCCACCCCTACCTGTGGATGACATTAGGTGATCTTCCGACCATGAGGAGGCCTTCGCCTCAGTCAATGGGCACATCACGTGTTGGCACGCGCCATCTGCATGACTGCTGGGCTGCCAGGAGAAACAGTCAACAAGCACCTATTTCGCATCCAAGCGGAACGCAATATAGCCACCGCAAGCACACCAGACGAAACAATTGGGACACTGCACTAAATCTAGGATCGCAGAGATATGAAATGCAAGCTTATGTAGCCGCTCCTAACAATTCTTGTAAGAGAGTCATCATCAGCCTCGAGAAGAATACTTCACCCGCCGAACTCCTCGACAACATCTACGCACCCGACGCTGAAGTCTTGCACACCCCAATGATGGGATCCACAAACACGGTGTTGATAACTTTTGCAGGCCTTCAAGTTTAACGTTATGTTTACTACTACCGCGCGGAATACCGATGCTACATTCACCGACCTCGCAAACATGTTTGCACAATCTGCCTTGCACTTGGATTTTGGGCAGACGTATGTCCAACCCCGACAAAACACCGAAGCCAAGCATGTGGAGTTGAGACACCAGCGCCGGAGCACAGTTGTATAACTCAATGTTTCCACCGCAAGGGTGACCACCCAGCCACGCACCTCAATTGTCCTGCGAGAGAACAGAAACCTCCAAACAAGCATTACGTCAAGAAAGTGCTGGAGGCGAACTCGATAGCACCACCACCTACATCACCAACAAGGGACACCGGCACAGGTCCAGAACGAGGCGTAGCCACTCCAAGAGAAGAGGGAAGTCTCGGACAGGACCTTGGAATCCTTAAACAACACGCCAGGAACCGCATCCGAAACCAGCACCACCACCTTGGAACTGATCCCCCAAAAGAACAGAGCTACGAGTGCGGAGAGACCAGAATCGACACCAGCCAAGAAGCCAGCACCCGCTGGACAGGCGCCTCCGGCTAAGGTGAGTTGGGCAGCGGAGCCTCCCAGCCTGAAATCTTCTTTACCTAATTCCTCCCATCCTCTCTCATCACACAACCACCCCAACGTACCTCTCACATCTAACGCACATAACTGCACTAAGCAAGAGCTGCAAGATGCCCTCACAAAACTGAGAGACTCGCTTAGGGCTGAAGTAACCAGCATGATCATTCAAACAAATAATAATTTCCGTGCATAACTTAGGAATATGTTAAACGCCCATACCCAAGCACTTTGTAAAACTGAGCTGAAGCAGCACATACAAGAAAGCTTTGCGTCATTTAGTACAGGGCCCCAAGACTCATTGCCACTAGCTACAAACCCCAAAAGTCTGACCAAACGACCCCACCCTTATATCCGCCCATAACTCTTAACTCAGGACACAATCCAAAAAGAGCAAGATGGGGCTCCCCTAGTCCTGCCTTCACCATGTGGCAGTGAACTGCAGGGGGTTTTGACGAAAGAGGAGCTCCCTGCAACAGTACACTGCCACTTTCGCGCACCCTCCAGATATCGTTGCTCTGCAGAAGACGCACTGCACACCTACCCTCTCGGGCTTCCATACATACACATATCAACGAACACCATCACTTGTCGCAATACTCGTATCCAAACACTTGAAAACTATAGAACACACACTGACGTCATCCATTCCACATGTGCTTGTTGAAATTATACCGCGGAAACACAGTTAGCAGAGCTTGTTTATACTAAACATCTACAGCTCCCCTAAATCTAGGAGGGACGACTTCGGCTACATTATAGCTCACTCACTAATTCTCACTAATTGAGATACATTTAGAAAACAACACGCTCAGACTGACAACAATGGGAGACCTTTAAATGAATGGCTACAGTGCCTGGAAGCTGACATTGATAAAGTGACCAAGAGGATAAGCACTACAACCGCAACTCCTGATGTCGACAGGCACCTTCTACACCTTAGGGAAGCACGCATAAGCCTCATAAATTGCTGGTGTAGGCAGAAACACCATGACAAGCCTAAACTTCGCATTGCTAAGCTCACGTTGCGAGCCGAACAATACGCCACAGAGATCACGAGGAACAATTGGCACAACTTTTGTAAGTCACTTATGGAACACTAAGCATTACGTGCACGTGGGCCATACTTAGAGCCCTTGTTGACCCGAAAAGTACCAAGTCCTACATGAGCAGTACCATCCAAAACCTTCTTCACAAGCAGGATGGGGACAACAACAGCATCTTACAGACGCTTCAAGAAAAGTACATCGCTACAGGCCCTCAGCCAAAATATAAAATCTACCCTTATACAGAGTCAACACCACTCGATGCTGATATCACTGTGCACGAAGTTCGAGCTGCCCTTCTGAATATCAAGCGTAACACAGCGCCAGAGAAAGACAACATCCAATAATCTGTCATACGAAACCTCAACGGCGAAGATCTAGAACAGCTCACAGATTTTTACAACACTCACTGCAAATCCGGAACGTTACCTCAGGAATGGAGACATGCCGAAATAACACTAATTCCTAAGTCCGGCAAACCCCTAGAGCTTCGAAACCTGCGACCAATCTCGTTGACGTCTTGCCTCAGTAAATTAATGGAGCATGTCATCCTCCAAATACTGCAACCATATCTTGAGGCCCACAGATTTTTTCCGGACACACTGTTTGGGTACCAGGCCCATCTTTCCACGCAATACGTACTTCTCCAACTAAAAGAGGAACTAATGGACAGGCTCAGTTCTACGCAAACTAGAGCTCTGCTTCCCTTGGACATCTGCGGTGCGTTGACAACGTCTCGCATGACCTAATACTGGAGAATCTCGCATCAACACGCTGTGGACGACGAGTTTACGACTATGAGAACGCATTCCTAACAAACAGAACGGCATCCATAGGATTAAGTTCTCTTCGCAGTGACATCATTAAGCTCGCGGGTAAAGGCACGCCACAAGAATCGGTGTTATCCCCGACACTCTTCAACATCACCTTGGCTAAGTTACCACCTCTACTCGCCACCATTCCAAGTCTGCGACCTGCTTTATACGTGGACGACGTCACTATAAGGGGGACCAAAGTCTCAGACGGACAAATACAAGATGCCCTCCAAAAATCAGTAAATACAGTTCAAGCATACGCACGAGCAGGTGGTCTAACGTGCTTTGCAAACAAGTCGGAACTTCTACTCATTCGTCATCCCCAGTGAAAGCCCGACAACAGCCCGCAAATCACAGTCACCTTAGAGGACCATGAATTTCCCTGCGTACAGAAACTCCACGTCCTTGGCTTTCATATGCAAGCTGATCATAAGGCAACGCACACCATGAAAATATTAGAACAGCAAGTTTTTCAAATCACGCACATGATGCGCCGCATCACCAACCGAAGGCATGGACTTCAGAAACAAGACACTCTACGTATAGTTAATGCCTGCATAGTAAGTCGCATCACCTACCACGTGCCTTATCAAACCCTAACGCTTGCACGAGAGAGAAGACTGGACATTCTCCTCCATAGAGCCGTCAAGGCGGCGCTTGGACAACTTACGTACGAATCCACCAACCATCTCCTAGCCATAGGTGTACACAACAACCTGAGGGAACTAACCGAGGCACAACGTAATAGTCAGCTACGAAGACTCCGCCACACCCAAGTCGGAGAGCGTCTGCTCGTCAATCTACAGTACCCTCCGAATCGATGTCGATACAGCATATGAGGGAAACAGCTACTCACTGACTTCCGAGCAATAATTACAGTCGCGCCACTTCCACGCAATATGTACCCTGTGCGCAACGCTCAGCGCCGGCGGGCAACGGTGAAAAGCCTCACGCGCCTCATCAATCAGTCTCCTCCAAACACTCTCTTACACTGCGACGCTGCTAGACACCACTCCCGCAGTTTTGCAGTTGGATCAGTGGTGAACAATGATCACGGCGTAGTAGCCTCAATCAGCGTACCTACAAATAACATATCTGAAGGCGAAGAGTGAGCCGTTGGTCTGGCGATTTCCCATACTGCCATAAACGTTCCTCACGCAGATGTTATTCTAAATTTTACAGACTCAATGAATACCTGCAGTGCCTTGACACGGGGTATTGTCTCACAGCACACACTCAAAATTTTGAACACCACATTCCACACGCCACACAAGTTCCGACTTGTCTTGACCCCTGGGCACGCCTCTCTCCCCGGTCATGACTGCGCTTATGCAGCTACACGAGCACTCACTAACCGGGATCTGGAGGAACAGCTGTCCAACCCAGATGAGGAGGACACAAACACAGAACTTCTAGGATATCGAGACACTCTATAACTATAGACGAGAACGCATTCGGTACCCTCCACCACACCACACGCTCACGCGAGAAGATGCAACTGCTGTGCGTCAACTGCAGGCGAACACGTTTCCGAACTTCTATTTCCTCCACATCCTCCATCCCACTTCTTACCCTGACAAATGCCCTGGCTGTGAAGCGGTACCACCGTTATTTCACGTAACGCTGGAATGTCAGCGTCTGCCAGCCAGGAACTCTGCCAACTCCTCTCCTATTCCTACCCTACAAGGCTGGGAGGCCATGCTGCGTGATGAAAGCCCGAGTGGCCAGCGGGCGCTGGTTCAGCAGGCGCGGGACGCAGCAGCGGCTTTTGGAGCTCTGGACAGAAAGCCCCACTTGACATTTTTCTATGCTTGACATAAAGAGTTTCTCTCTCTCTCCTCCTTCAACCTCTCGAACAACTGCCCATATCTCTCCCACTTCTCTCCTGCCACCTGTCTGCGCTCGCTCCCCCCTCTCTCTCCTCTAGGCACCCCTTTCGACGATGTGAACACCTTCATTGCGCGTGCGTGTCAACTCGTTTCGCTCACTTCCTAACTACGATGTATGGAGTGCCTGCTAACCTATGCTTGCTTCCTCCTCTCCTAGGCATTCCGCCACGCCATTGCGCATGCGCGTACCCTCTCTCGTCTCCTGCGCTCCCCTCTCTCACCTCAAAAAGCCTACGAAGGCAGCGTCTGCTATACTCGGTAACAACTTTTTTTTGGCATTGTAGCGAAGGCCACCGAGCCAAATCACGGGCATCTTACCGCTATTGACCGCCAGTGAATGTACTTCCACAACAGCACCCGCATTTTCGCCATGAAATATAGAAGATTCCTCTTTATTTTCGATATGAAGATATTCAAGACAGGACGCAGCTTCCACTACTAAGATGGTCGTTTTTACTTCAATTTATTCGTTGTGGTTACCCGTTTTGGAACGCGTGAGAAAGTCCCACCTTTTTACGTGCTTTTCAAATGCTAAGCAACTTATGCGTCTACATGAAACGATCATGGTGCGCTCCCCTGTCATTTTGCACAGCGTTCACTTGGAAACTTCAGTCTCTGACTGCCCACTAGCAGCGATTAGCAAGCCCCAGTAGAAAACACCTGTCCATCACTGCGTACTTTGCGCCTCCCCAGGCTCCGCTTTTACGCAACGCCGCGATGAGCGCTAGCGTCAACGTCCCCGCCAGTGCAAGCGTTAACAGCCGCTGCTACGCATTCACACATGGTTGCCTTTAGCGGGAGATGGCGTATTCTTTGAATGCGAGTGCATTTCTTAGTCGGGCTATGTCAGGTGTCAATCGGGATCCGTCTACTGCCCTCTCTCATAGGAAGAGCCGCGGGCGCGCGTGCCCCTAGCAACCGAAGCCCCCCCAACGTGACGCTTCGGCGTCGGAAGCTGTCAGCAACAGCTGCGGGTGCACGCGGTTATGCTTGCTCCTGCCCAACATGGTCCTACTTGGCTGCTGACCCGCATGTCACAAGATAGAGTCCCGGCTGTGGCAGCTGCATTTTCGAGGGAGACGAAAATGCTGTTGGCCCGTGTGCTCAGATTTCGGTGCACGTTAAAGAACTCCAGGTGGTCAAAATTTTCGCAGCCCTCCACTTCGGCGTCTTTTATAATCATATGGCTGTTTTGAGACGTTAAAGCCCGCATATTATTTTATACTCACCCCTAGCAGGATTGCCGAAGCGAGCGGACGCGTGTTCGCGTCAGTCTGATTTCAACTCAAGAGTTTGCAGCGAAAATAACTGAATACCCACAAGTATTTAATACAAGCTCCATTTCGTCACCAGGACTCATCTGACACCGCAATCAAGGTGGGAAGTCAAGTTTTCTGTACTGCACGGCCATTTAAATATCGGAGCCTGCGGATGGAGGGCTGGGACGCGCACATGCACGGCTGCCGCCGCTGCCGCTGCCACGAACGCTGCTGAGCAGATAGGTGGTAGCAAGGAAGCACCGGTCGACGCGCCTAAACGCCGCATTTTTCTAACAAGATGGAAATCACCGTGGATGGTGAAGAGGTCTCCAGTGATAATCTCGAAGAAAACGCAGGGTGGTGGAGAGTAGGCTCACGGAAGTCAAATCGCAGGCAAGCGTTGGCTCTCCGCGTGGAGACTGCAGATGGCAACTACAACAAGAAACAGGGGGAGCAGCGTTTACGACAACTCATCAAAGCATGTCGCATGCACCATTTACCTCGAAGCGACTACAAGATAATTATACGTCCAAGAGGGGGCCTCCGCATCACTGCTCACGGAGCTGTCCGCATAGCGACCAGCGTCTACTAAGCAGCAGCAATCCCAAAAGAAGCTCAAGATGAGGACATGGTCTGCCCTAATATACAACAAAATATCATCCTCGTGAGTACACCCATCGAGACACATGCTGATAAATATCAACGTATAACCCACATCGCTGTCGACAAGAACACGTATGATACCAGCGCCTGCGAGGCGGTGCCGGACTATACTTCCAAAGGCGTAATACGCGGCATCCCCCTGGAAGATAGCGCCCGCGACATCACCGCCAGCGTTGTCACACCCAGAAATCTCACGGCATTGGCTGCTAAAAGGCTGAGTAACACAACGGCAGTGATCGTGCTGTTCGAGGGATTCAGGGTACCGACGTACCTGCACTACCGTGGAGCTCTACTGCGATGCACCCTATACCGGAAACAAGTCGATACATGTTATCACTGCGGCAGACTGTGACACCACGCGGATGTGTCTCCGAATCTTCAAGATCGTATATGTCGAGGATGCGGGGCGCCGAGTCCCCCGGAAGACCACCAGTGTACACCCACATGCCAACTCTGCAGAAGCAACCACCAGACCGCCGACAGGATCTGCAGGGCACGCTACAAGACCCCTTGCATCGTGACCCGTTGCTGCTGGGAGCACCAACAACAAGTTTCGCCTATGTCTGCAGCCAACAGCAACGATGTAAATAAGCAGGACACTCTTCCTCTTCCACCACAACGAGGCCGGGGCTGGCCCAAATCCCGCACTCATTCAAAATCCACATCCAGGTCACGGAGCTGATCACCAGGACCACACGAATTGAGGTGGGCAGACGTCGTCGCGAGAACGCAGCATAGGTCTGAGGAGGCCACATCTCCAAACTAATTGAAAAAGTTAGAGTCAGAGATACTTCAACTCAAACAAATGCTTAGTCAATGAAATCAGAAAATGAACGCTTTAAGCGAGGAAAACCGCATGCTTAAAGAGGAGCTTCAAAAATTTAAGAACTCAGAGCAACACCCAGTAAATACCCCCCCCCCCCCACAAATTATGCATGAAACAACTCTGGCACAAATGGAGGAGGAGGCAACCCCCCCTCTCTGTAAACGCAAGGCGGAAGCTTCGAATAGTCAGGACGGACCTACACGCACTACTATCAGTAATCCCACTCTTGTTGACCTGATGAAATCAGTTGAAGAATTTGGTGCGTGGATGTCCACAAGGTCTCGCCTCATACCTACACTCACTGATCGTGTAGATACGCCTACTCAATTATTACAATAGCAAAATGAGCACTTTAACCAAAGAATGATAGGAGTGGAGTCGTGGACCTCCTGGCAGCCATCGAACGGAATGGCACCCGGAACGCAACCATTGCAATCCATTTCGCCACCCACCGGTTTATATAAGCCGGTAGAATTTCTACCCCGCACTCCTCACCATGGCTAACCAACCTACGTACAACATTTGGCAGTGTAATTGTTGAGGCTACGCGAATAAGAAAGCTGTTTTAACCCAATATATCTGTGATAAGAAGAAGCCAGATATTATTATTCTACAGGAGTCGCATGGTTCGGCCGAATTAGCAGGGTACCACACAACTGGCTGTGCCACTAAAGATACTACCACCATTACAACCCTAGTCCGCAGAGACCATACTGTTATACAACACGATACGAAAATTAGGCACATCGATAACATTTTAATTGAACTCATACCACACCGCAAAACACACGCTAGTCTTTTCGTACTTAACATATACGGTAACCCTAAACACAAAAACACAAGTTTGGCACCCTCTTTAAAAGCGCTCTCAAAATCGCTGGTTCCAATTCTATTATAATAGGAGACGATTTTAATGCTCCATATACAGCTTGGGGATATTCTTACGCTCACCCAAAAGGTCGCGATCTCTGGCTCGACACCCAAAACGAAGGCTTAACTCACATCACGGATCCAAGCGCGCGTACCCGTGCCGGCACCAGTTCTAGCAAGGACGCTACACCATATCTCACATTCGTCAAACAGGCACCCTGAACAACATGGCGTAACACACTAGAGGTTTTAGGTAGCGACCACTGCGTACATCATCGATATTCACATCAAAGCCCCCCCCCCCCAAACCGGCAGGAAAACAACATAAGCTACTCGACTGGGCAAGGTTCCGCAAGTCACGAGAAAATAGGGACTCACCCACCGATGATATTCAGCATTGGGCCAACATTTTAGGACAGGACATTGATCACGCTGCGCAAACAGTGCCCCCAGAGGCGCACCTTGAGGAGATTGATAGCCGACTTCTACGTATGTGGGAAGCGAGACAATCACTCCAAAAGATGTGGAAAGCCGCTAAATTAAACATAAACCTTCGGAAACGTATAGCGCTCCTCAACAGAGAGATCGTAACATATGCTAAAGAATTAAGCCAGCAACAGTTCTTGACATTTGCAACTCCATGGACAAGCAATTAGGTATCGGCAAAACATGGCCCCTTCTCCGTCATCTATTAGGCCCTGAGAGCAACAAAGCAGTCTACCGTCAGCATATCAATAAGCTCATCCATGAATACACATGTACAGAGGAGAACCTTTTGCGAGAGATAGCGCACACACATATCTCCCACGCACCTCCTCCACTACGCCCAGATTATACCGGTCAGAAAAATGAACTCTTGACGAAGAATTTTTGGAAGCAGAGATTTGCGCTGTACAACAGCACCTTAATATCAAATCCGCTCCTGGTTTTGACTCTATTACGAACAAGATATTACGTAACTTAGACGATGAATTTATTAGTCACCTTACGGACTACATTAACGCATGCTGGACCACAGGACGTTTAGCCCCACAATGGAAGGTTGCCAAGATTATTCTTATCCCCAAACCGGGGAAGCCACTGAACATTCACAACCTTAGACCCATCTCTCTAACTTCCTGCGTAGGGAAACTCATGGAGCACATCATCTTAGCTCGACTAACAGATTACCTTGAAGACAATGACGTTCTTCCGTGCACTACGTTAGCTTTCTGAAGGCACATTTTATGTCAGGACACTATGCTTTAATTGAAGCATCAAATCATAGACACCACGACCCACTCAACCAAAGCTATACTAGGTTTAGATCTTAAGAAAGCATTCGATAACGTCACATACAGTACAATACTCCAACTGGTTAACGCCTTAAATCTTGGAATGCGAGCCTATAACTATATTCGCGACTTCCTAACAAACCGACAAACTGTAGTCAAAGTGTATAAACTCACAGCATCTGAGATACCGATAGGAAGTGCAGGCACTCCACAGGGCTCCGTGATATCTCCCATGTTATACAACTTAGCTCTCCTCTGTTTGCCCTCAAAACTGTCCATGATTCCCGGGCTTCATCACAGCAAATATGCTGACGATATTACTCTCTGGATATGTGATGGCAGCGATGGCTTTATAGAAGAACGGCTACAAGAAGCGGTGAACGTAGTGGAACAATACCTACGCGGAACAGGGCTTTCATGTTCAGAGGAGAAGTCCGAACTCCTTTTATACCGCCCCAAGCTCAAAGGCAGACCACCCATACAGTATAGTCCAACAAGCTCATACCCAGACATTTCCCTGAAGACAGCTGATGGACGCGTCATACCGACAGTCGATAAAATATGGGTTTTAGGAGTTTTGGTTGAAAGCAAAGGCACAAATGGTGAGACAATCCGCAAATTAGGAGCGAAAGTTGCGCAAACGGTGCGACTCATTAAAATAATAAGTAATAAACATCAGGGCATCAAGGAATGTAGTATTCTTCGGCTTATCTACTCCTTCGTGCTCAGCCACATTACTTATGTCACTGTTTACCATCGATGGTTCGCGGCGGAATGTGCTGAACTCAACGCACTCATGAGACGAGTTTACAAACAGGCGCTAGGGCTACGGCAGAGTACCACCACGGAACTCCTTCTTAAACTAGGCCTTCATAACACGATTGAAGAAATAATTGAAGTGCAACACATCTCGCAGTATGAGCGCTTGAGCAATACAAAAGCAGGTCGCCAAATTCTCGACAGTCTCGGCATTTCATACCACGCACAGCATGGTATGAAATGCGGCATACCACGTGAAATCCACACTAAACTCATGATACCACCATTGCCAAAGAACATGCACCCTGATCACAACAAAGGTAAAAGAATCAGTAAAGCCAAAATTATGCTCCGAACTTATGGAATCATTAGGAGGCGGTCTTCGTCGATGCAACGCGCTATCGAAACTATCGCCGTTTTGTTTCTGCGGTTCTCGACCATACGCCAAAATGCTTAACCAGCGCATCAATCGATGCAAATCACGTGGATACAGCAGCGGAGGTTGCTATCGCACTCGCCGTAGCTCATACCGATGCCTAGTATATTATCAGTGATTCACAAACAGCAGTGCGAAATTCCGCAAATGGTAGGAGTTTTTCAGTGGCGCTGTAAGTCCTTACAAAAGCCAAAGCCTGCTCTGGCGACCATATTGCATGCATTCTCTGGTTTCCCGCTCACACATCCATCGACCACACGGAGGTCAATCTTAACGAGGTCTCACGTTCCGGGCAACGTAAGTGGTTGACACCACCAGTAACGACTCTCTTGTGGAGTAGTGGGAGTGGGGGGATAGACTTATCAAATTCAACGACATTATCCCACAATATAAACTTCAACGACAGGTATACTCCCCGCCTCACCCCAAAGTCAACCTGGCCCAGTCCGTTCAATGGCGGCAATTACAAACAGGCACCTACACTAATTCCGTAATTATGAAGCACATTTACCCCGAGTTGTATATGACCGATTCGTGCAAGTATTGTAGTAATGGGGCCACGTTAGCGCATATTCTCTGCGAGTGTCCTGCACTAATTGGTAAAATGAGAGATGCGGCCTCCAATGAGGACCTACGCGAGCGTTGGCGGACTGCGCTGCTCTGCTCAGGACTAGATAATCAACTCTGGATGATCCAGCAGGCCAAAAAAGCTGCTGAGAGACATGGTCTATCAGCCAGCTTCTAGGTGAGAACCAAGACCAGTAACCTGCAAGAAGTTAATAAAGTTGTTCACTAACTCACCCATAGCAACCAGACTCCCCACCTTCTTGACTTGAATGTGACTTGCCACCACCTGAATGCAGTGCGTTTAAAACGCGTTTGTGCTGCCAGCGTTCGTGAAGCGTTTTTAGGGGCAAAGCTCCTCAAAGCAGCACCCGTTCGTCACTCGTCGTAGTGCGTAACCAGTCTTAAGCTTTGACCTGCAGGGTGGTGCCGTTGAGAGATTTCTCTTGTGCGTTGTGAAACAATAAAAATTCGCAGCGTGCGCATTAACTAAAAGCCGAATTCTCCTGTCTCTTATTCCCAATTAGCAGCCATTGGCATGTACATTGAGCACTGTCTGACGAGAAAGGGTTGCTAGGTTATACCCGCTGGCCGTAACTTCCTTGCTTTTAGAAAGGTTTAGCGAGCATTGGGCCGCAATGCCATGAATACAGTGAACTAGTATATACCATGAACTCGAGGTGGTTAAAGGAGGGAAGTAGGCACGAAGCGCAAGACATAAGAAAGTGTGCATTTGCAACCTCTCGTTTAGTCCTTGGAATGTTCGTTGGATGGCGGTGCTTCTATATGCGGTATATATGATGAAAAGATGCGAGATGGTGGTACACCGAGTGTTGACTAGGTGGATGAACGGACACACAGACAGATGCATTGACGGACGCAAAGATGACTTCACGGACGGATGGATGCATCGACGGACGCACAGATGGACATGCGGACGCACGAAAAGACGCATGCACGGACGGGCGGATGGACGCACGGATGGTCACACATACGGGCGCATATATGATAAAAAGATGCGAGATGGTGGTACTTGGAGTGTTGGCTAGATGGACAAACGGACACACAGACAGATACAATGATGGACGCATAGATGGCTGCACGGACAGATGGACGCATGGACGGACGCAAGGGCGGATGCATGGACGAACGCAGGGGTGGACGCACGAATGGACGTGTGGGCGCCCTGACGGGCGGGAGGACGCACGGACGTTCACCCAAACGGACGCATGGACGGACGGAAGCAAGAAAGAAAGGACGGACATGAAGCTTCGCCCCACTCTCTATCAGTGACCCCGTGAATATGCTGCCGTTTTAAGTGCGAATGCACTTTATAAGCGACCCTGAATCCACCATTCGCTGTGCGCCTTCTCATCTCCCCTAGCAACGGCGCGAGGAGCGGAAAAGAGCTTCTGTAGCAACGGCGCAGCGACGTCACACACCACGTGATTGCACGTGCTCCGCTCTCTGCCCCAGGATCAGCAAGTCGTCATAGGTATGAATCCATCGCAGGTATCAACCTCGACTGCGATACTTCCAACAAGTGCAACGCAATCGAATGCGGCATTGCACGCGTCGTTTAAGATGCCCGGCGAAGAGCCCGTGATGCCGAGCGCAAGCGGGCGAAGCGAGCCGCGGACATAAACAGCATTATAGTGCAAATTTACTCTCACATATTCGCGTAAGCTCACCAAGATCTCCCGAGAGGGTCTAATGATTCCTGGGAATCGCAATATGATCACACGGCGGTGTTTACATTAACTCACTAGCGAATGCCAACAGATTTTAATTTCACTCCCCCTCATAGCATCACCCCGTGCATTCGCACTTAACCATGTTCACCGTCGGGGAAATGCTTGGGAGTTTGTTTTTTTTCATATCCGTGCACTAAGCTACTCATGCCGAAACCGCATACCACGTTGCTCGCGACAGACAAACCAAGTGCAGCGAACGGCGCTATAGACCCATTCCATGTTTGTAAACACAGATAGGCCAATGTCAACATTATGGTTAAAATTATAGCGACGTCCACACGTAACTTCCGCCGTAAGCGCTAAGGGCTGCGATGTGCGCCAACAAAATGGCGTTGTGAGACGCCATAAGCGTTGTGAAAGCCATAAGCGCTGAGGGATGCGATGTGCACCAACAAACAAAAGTGAGTTACGCGACGCGACTCACATCCAACCGCGACGCAGCTCGTCGGCATACTGTTTTTTAGGGGCCAAGCTTCTTTTAGCGGCACCCGGTCGTCCTTCGTAGTCGTAGTGTGTAACAATTGTTACATTTTGACCTCCACGTTGGTGCCAGTGAGAGAATTCTTCTGTGCGTTGTTGAACAATAAAAAATAGTGCTCAATGCACATGCCAATGGCTCCTAATGAGGAATGAGAGACCGGAACATTAGGCTTTTAGTTAAAGCGCATGCTGTGATCTCCATCAGCAGCCAATGGCATGTACATTGAGCATTATCCGACAAGAAAGAGTTGCTACGTTATACTCGCTGGGTGTAACCTCCTTAGTTTTAGAAAGGTTTAGCGAGCGTTGAGCCGCAGTGCCATGACTAGAATGAACTAGTATATACCATGAACTCGAGGTGGTTAAAGGTGGGAAGTAGACACGAAGCGCAAGCCGTAAGAAAGTAAAAGCCGAATTCTCCTGTCTTTCATTTTTCATTAGCAGCCAATTGCATGTACATTGAGCACTATCTGACAGGAAAAGGTTCCTACGTTGTACTCGCTGGGCATAACCTCCTTGGTTTTAGAAAGGTTTAGCGAGCCTTGGGCCACAGTGGCATGAATACAGTGAACTAGTATATACCACGACCTCGAGGTGGTTAAAGGTGGGAAGTAGACCCGAAGCGCAAGCCGTAAAAAAAGTGTGCGTGTGCCACCTCTCGTTTAGTCCTTGGAATGTCCGCTGGATGGCGCTGCTTCTATATGGAGAATATATGATGAAAAGAAGCGAGATGGGGGTACTTGGAGTGTTGAATAGATGGACGAATGGACACACACACAGATGCATGGATGGACGCATTAACGGACGCCGGGGTAGATGCATGGACGAACGCAGGGACGCACGCACGAACAGACGCACGCACGGATGGTCGGATGGACCCATGGACTGTCACACAGACGGACGCATGGACGGACGGAAGCAAGCACGAATGGACGGACGAATGCTTCGCCCTACTCTCCATCATTCACTCCGTGGATATGCTGCCATTTTTTTTTTGCTTGACCGGGAACACCACATGCACCATTGAAAACGCAGCAGAAAGTCCGGTAGGCAGATCGCCTTTTGCCTACCAAGACAGCGCTACCATGACGTAAATCCGGTGGAATTTGTCTATTAGCTGCGCCGTGCAAAAAAAGAAAAAAAAACATTATTCTTCGAAAGCTGGGTTCTCACGTGCGGAACGCCGTAATTAGCGCAACGCAATGCATTCACCTTTTCTCACGATTCCCTTTAAAAAGGTGGGGGCAGTATAGGGAAGGTTCCTATGCTGTCACCTCTGTAAATCTTCATAAGGATGCTTGGTAACTCTATCATGAGGAGCAGTGCGTCCAACAACACTCCTAGGCGAGCATGAAATAAACGTAATATTTCAAGGCGAAAGCCTCAGATGCCTATCACACGCGAGTTTTAATGTCCCCCGTTTGTGGCGTTAGCTACGAATGATGCCATAATTACTATGGGATGCCATCTTCTTGACGCTTTTGAACACCACAGCTTCTTATGTCATTGTGACGTCACAATCATGTCCCTTGACATAACGTCATGTGATGATGTGAGGTTACCTTCTCTATAGCATCTTAGCTTGGTAAAGGTGATTTGATCACGAAGAGAGAGGGCGCGGCGCCACGTCAAGAAAGCCACGCACTGACGCGCCGCAACGGGTACACCCGGCTTAGCTAACTACTCCATCGAAGCCTTCGTACCGTTTCTGGACAAGCGCTGTCGAACGCGTGACATTGTCAACGCGTCACGCCTGAACGCCCTCCACGACCAGCTTATAGTGACAAGCGGTTAGGTCACCGAGTGGTTCCCTTTTCGTAACCGGGGTAATTGCAACACACCTTTGGAACTTTGCAATTGGTTGTCCCCTCCAGTGCCTTCCAGTGGCTCGTCCACTTCAGCTCTTCTCTAACTGGACGCTGCTTGAGCTGGGAGTCCATGTTTTTCCGGACTTGCGCGACCGCACATTGCCGCCAATCGCGAAGTCAGAAAAACAAAAAAACGCTTTTGTGTGTGTGTGTGTTTGTGTGTGGATACACGTGTCTTCGTCACGTGGCACCACGGGCCGCGCGTCGGGGGGGCCCTCATGGTAAGTGAAGCATTCGCGACACCGCCTTAGCAGTGTTATTGTGTCTGTCCTGTTACTGTATGTTTGTCGTGTGATTATGTTTGTCATGAAGTGTATGGTCATATTGCGTACAGATGACCTAGCGTGTTAATTACGATTGATATATCGATTCGGCGGACGATGTCGAGGTTATAAATTAGTTAAATAAATGTATGTTGTTTGATTTATACCGACCACGTCTCCTGTGTCCGTTCACTCCAAGAGCGTGGCCACTATATCGAGACCCTATGCTGCCTGCCCAACGTGGAGCTCTTGGAGTATCGGACGACAGTTTTCGTGGTTAGGTGCAAGCTTTTGTTAGAGCCAGGGTAGAGTAGGCCTAGGGGGACATCTCGTTGCTCAAGGAGCCGGGCGTCATTGCTCTTTGGTATTGCTGCTCGACGCAGGGGCGTCGTAACACCGCTCGGGCGGTGGACACCGATCGCTCGGTAAGCTGCTGTGTGCGGCGAGCGATAGGGCCACCTCACAGAGTGGATGTCTCCTCGCGGCTGCCTCTTCTGCGCCTAGACTGGATGCTGGGTGGATGTCGGTTGTTGCCGAGTGACTCACTAAGCTCAAGGCTCTGAGCAGCCGCCTGTCGCACGTGGCACAACCAGGAAGATTGTGGCGTTGAGGTGTAGCACTCTGCTTCCCTCACTTTTTATTACCTTGCAATCCACGAGTCAGCAAAGAGGGATTTTCGTTTTATTTTGTTGGACATATCGGCCACTGCCGACGTATGAGCTAGCAGTACTGACCATCATACCACAAGGTCGACAAGCTTTTTTTGGAATGTTGTACGCAGCGTGAGTTTTGTAATTCATGGCTGGCTGTCTTCTGCACATCGTCAGCGCCACTGGCCAGGAATGCGGTCGTAAGGTCGGGTGAATGAGATGCCTGGGACCTGCGCAACAGCCTGCAGTCCGGCACCCTCGTGAGTGCTGTTCGTAACGGAAAGAGTTCTCGGCGCGAGTGACGGTTCGTCGCGCCGACGGCAACATTGCTGTTGCGGGACTGGTACTGAGGTGAAGTCGAACCGGACACTGCTGCATTGTCCGGTTATAAAGAAACGTGTGATGTCATTTTCTTTAGAGCTTGTGTAGCTAACTTCTTTGTTTTTCGGAATATGGTTTGAAATAAAGTTGGCGGGATGTGGGGGTGCTGACACCTCCTGTAAAGTTGCTTGCGCTGCGTGGCGCACATGTCTTACGCAAAGCCGTATTTCAGGGGTAATAACCACCGGGCGATAGAGGGCGTTTTGTTCGCGTTGAGCACCAGTATCATAATCATGTTTGTTACAGTGGTAGCGCCGGCAGTGACCCCTGGCGGTAGCAAGCCTTGGTGGCGGGCGAGAGTTGAGCCAGTCTCTTCTGCGCGTGGCGGTTGCCGCGAACGGTTGTCTCTAGCGTGAGTACTCAGCGCGTGGAACCGCGGGCCGCGCGTCGGGGGGCCCTCATGGTAAGTCAAGCGTCGATGACGCCGCCTTAGGTGTGTTATTGTGTTTATCCTGTTATTGAACGTTTGTCGTGTTATTGTGTTTGTCATGTTATTGTGTGTTTGTCATGGATTGTATCGTCATATTGTGTACAGAAGTCCTAGGTTGTTGATAATGACTGATGTGTCGTTTCGGTGGACGATATCGTTGTTCAAAGTAGTTAAATAATTGTGGGTGTGTAATGTTTGTACCAACCGCGTCTGCTGTGTCCGTTCACTCCAAGAGCGTGACGTGGCGCTCGCTCACCATTTCGAGACCATACAACCCTGATATCGGTGATTAAAGCGCCAGCCACCCATAGCCAGTCCGATGCAAGGCCAGGTGAACAGGCATCTATACACGTGGCTTCGAAAATTCGAGCGTTATCGCCCGTGCCCGTCTATGTTCGAGAACAAACTTGGCTTTTCGTATTTGTCCGCTCAAGAGAGTCATGATCTCAAAATAATCTGGTATGGTTCCAGACATCGAAGCTTGGTTTGGCGCAAGGCAGTATATCAGATGAAACACGTTCACTGACCAAGCCTGGGGAAATGATTAGACGTTTCGGAAACGCATACGCGTTCCTTGTTCACTGAGCTGCAATACAAGTCCTTGTCTCTGCATAGTCCGTGTTGTCTTATTCTTGGTAACTGGCATGGACGGGTTGCTAAAGATTCTAGGAGCGGCTGGGGTGACATATCCTTTACTTACGCGTCGACAGAGGCATGATCCAAGTCAATGATGTAATTATGCCTAAAGGCATGGAAAAGGCAGTATATACAGGTCCAGAAGTATCTACAAGGCAGTATATACAGCTCCAATGGGCAGGCAGCGTAAAATGTAGAAGCAAAGGAGTGCGCATGGCAATATTGTGCCTGGTTCATATCATATTTGTGACAATGCTCATTCGTGTTGAAGAACAACTTACTCCTAAACGATAGACCACTTGCTTTAGCTGGCCCCTGTTGTAGATGCCACTCTTATGAAACGTCTGGAAGGAAAAACAAGTTAATTTGAGTGGCTTGCATTAAAAGCCGCATTTACTCAAACGTAACACAACTTTTTTTGTTGAGATTTTTGCCACCGAGAATTGACCCTCACGTTAGAATACGATTTCAAACTTACAATTGTTTTTTTCTGGGTCCAAGTCCCCTATGTTCAAGCCATCAAGGTCGCGTTACATTCGAGTGAATGTGGTATCGCGATAAGTATATAGAAGACAGCATAGGCGAATAAGTAGAGCTCCAGAATGTCGAACTCTAATGCACCACGTATAGCACACTTTTTAATCACATCGCTTAAACATTTTATGGACATCATGCGAGTGAACATAATGAATAACACTTGCTGTTGGGCGAGTTGGTTCATGCTTGCATAGTATAGTTATGGTGGTGCACAAAGAAAACAAGGACAGGAGAGACACGGACAAGTGCAACTAAACCATTCTTGTGGTAATGAGTCATGATTAGAATGTACAAAAAAAGGGTGAGGACAGAGGTAGGTACCACGGCATTGTCCTCTGTCCCTTGGTCCTCGTCTTCGTTGTGTGATCTAAATGTCGTACAGCAAGCGCCGACTATTCGAAACTCAAATGCACCTGCCAGCTACGTGTTTTCAAAGAAAAGGAAGGAAATACCTTCAATGTGAGCCATTTTTACTGAATGAGCTCGAGCCTTTTGTGACCACCCTGAAATTGTGTATGAATGACTGGAAACTATAACTTTATATAAAATGCCTTGAGGCCCGCTTTCCCTCAAATCTTGAAAACAAATTGCCACATCATTGAGAATATGCACAGATAACATTTTTAGCACTTGTTTTAAAAAATTGTGTTTCACCTAAAAATAGCCTCCAAGTGACGTTAGATAGAAAACCTTTATGATAGTCCGCGAAGAAAATTTCATAGAGGTGTTTATTTTTTGCTTTAAGAAACAAAAATAAAGGGATGTTAACAGTGTAGTGAAGAAGATGAATGCTACTCAGAAAGGCAGGGGGTATGACTCAGTCGGCGAAGAAGACGACGTTAGGTTGGCTGGGTACTCAGGCTAGTTCCGCCATTACCACTTGACGTGTCGGGACCACTCTCCTGTTTTATAAAAGAGTGCCACTCTAAAACGCCTCATTATAATTGGTGGAGGTGCTGGGTAACGCCTAATCCTGGAATTGCGAAACCGTACGTTGCCTCCAGTTGCCATGATGTCCACGGACGACGATCAGCAGGCGGCCGCCTCGGCTCCAACTACTGCAGCTCCTGTCTGTCTTGGCTCCTTTCGGCAACGCGATCCACCTACCTTCAGTGGAACCGATGACAAAGACGTGGAAGACTGGCTCGACGAATACGACCGGGTGAGCAAGCACAACAAGTGGGACGATGCGCACAAGCTTACTGTCGTCCAATTTTATTTGACCGACATCGCCAGTCTGTGGTACCGTATTAACGAGAGAGACCTCCCCACCTGGTCGGCCTTCCGAACGGCGTTTGCGGACTTGTTTGGCCGCCCAGCGCTTCGCAAACTACGGGCCGAACAGCGGTTGCGTACCAGGGCTCAGCAGAATGGTGAGAATTACACCAGTTATATAGAAGATGTGGTCGACCTTTGCCGGCGTGTCAACTCGGCCATGACAGAAGCCGAGAAGATCAAACACATCTTGAAAGGCGTGACTGACGGCGCATTTAAGATGCTTGTCGCCAAAAGCCCGCAAACAGTAGCGGAAGTGATCCAACTGTGTCAGAGCTATGATGAGCTCAGGAAACAGCGTGACACCACTCGTCGTGCCAGCGCGCCATGTGCAACAATCTCCGCTTTAACGTCGGCTGGCTCTATAGACCACACCACTTTGCTTCTCGAGATCAAGCAATTTGTACGAGAGGAGGTCGCACGCCAGTTGTCTCTCGTGCCCTATACCTCCGAAGGTGCCCCTTCTACTTTAGCGCCATCAATACAGCGAGTTGTCTAGGAGCAAGTGTCCGAGGCGCTAACAACAGCTCACGCACCACCTGTGGCTGCTCCATTGACCTATGCCGAAGCACTGAACGGAACCCGACGTCCACCTGTCGCGAACGGCCACGTTTCTTTGTTGCGAACGCCTGCGTCCACGCGTCCCTTTGTCGTACTGACTGAGCCTATGTACCAGGCGCTGCCCGTCCTTTCTCCCGACTACCACCTCCACGCTTTCAGAACCCTTGGCGCACTCAAGACAACCGCCCCATAAGCTTCACCTGTGGAATTGCGGGTAACGTGGCACGATTTTGTCGACGGCGTGAGTTTTTCCTGCGTGACGACGTCAGGCCCAACAATTATGATTTCCCCCCACGACCGGAGCCGGCTGTATATGGCGAGACTACCACCATGGACACATTTTCACCTCGCCGGAACTTCAACAGACACCGGTCGCCTTCACCTCAACGCCGTTCCCTTTCCCCTAAGCTACGTCGACCTCGCCCTGTCCCTGAGGAAAACTAGGAGCCAAAGTTCCGGCGGCAAGAACTGCGATTCTTTCGAACTCCACAAGACCTTGTTTTTCGCCGTCCAACGTCGTTGCTGTCTCCGTTGAAGATACACCTGTTTTTGCATTGGTCGATACTGGCGCCGCAGTGTCTGTGATGACTGAAAAACTTTGCCGTCGACTAAAAAAAGTCACAATGCCTCTACACGACTTCGTTTTAAGCACTGCGAGCGAGCAACAAATTCGCCCTTTTGCTGCATGCACAGCACGTGTCGTTATTGCTGACAATATTTATGTCGTCGAGTTTGTAGTGCTCCCGCAGTGTTCCCATGACATTATATTAGGCTGGGAATTTCTCTGCACTCATCATGCCGTCATCGACTGTGCTCATGCGGAAGTGGAGTTCCCGCCGTTATGCGACGCTGCTTCACTCGACTCGTCCCTTTCACCTGCAAAAGTTTTCGTTGCCGCCGACACTTCGATACCCCCGTTCTCGTCCGCCCTAGTTCCGCTTTCCTGTAACGTCTCTAGTGGCTCAACTGTTCTTTTTACGCCTTCTGAAACCGCTGTTCGCCGCAAGTGCTTCCTGATTCCTTTCGCCGTTCTGAATATTCACGAGGGATCAAGTGCAATTTATGTATCAAATCCGTTTCCCTCGCCTTCCAAGTTACTGTGCGGAGAATGCCTGGGCTTTGCCGATGACATTGATCCCTCGAATGCACGTGTAGTTCCTGACCACTCGATTACGCTACCTATTGATGCTGTTGATTGCTGCGCGTCATCCTCTTCCCCATCAATCACCGACGCAATACCGCGCTGCATCGACACCAACCTTACGGCCCAGCAGCGCACCGACATCATCGCCCTCCTCGAGCGCTTCCGCGCCAGCTTCAACCACCAGCGACTGACTTTGGGCCGTGCTTTCCCAGTATCTCATGAAATCGACACTGGCCTTCACGCTCCTTTACGTCAGCGTGCGTATCGGGTGTCGGCATCTGAGCGTCACATAATCGTGGAACAAGTTGACGACATGTTGAAGCGAGGTGTTATTGAGCCCTTTAACAGCCCGTGGGCCTCCCCAGTTGTTCTAGCCAAGAAAAAGGATGGCTCAATAAGATTCTGCGTCGACTACCACCGGTTGAATAAGATCACGCGCAAAGATGTTTACTCGCTACCTCGCATAGACGATGCCCTTGACTGCTTACAAGGCGGGGAGTTCTTCTCGTCACTAGATCTGCGTTCAGGTTATTGGCAGGTTCCCATGGCTGAGGCTGATCGCCCCAAAACGGCTTTTTTTACCCCTGATGGCTTATATGAATTTAACGTCATGCCATTTGGGCTCTGCAATGCGCCTGCCACTTTCGAGAGCATGATCGACAACATCCTCCGTGGCCTGAAATGGCAGACATGTCTGTGCTATTTAGACGATGCCGTAATAATTTCAAGCGACTTTTCAATGCATCTTCAGCGGCTCGAGACAGTGCTTACTTGCCTCACCGCCGCCGGTCTACAGCTCAGCTTGAAGAAGTGCTGCTTCGGCGCTCTACAACTCCTAATTTTGGGCCATATTGTATCTATAGATGGCATTCTTCCGGATCCGACAAAACTCCGTGCCGTTGCCGAATTTCCCAAGCCGAAGACCTTAAAAGAACTTCGCAGCTTCCTCGGTTTATGTTCATATTTTCGTCGTTTTATTCGCAACTTTGCCTCCATCATATCGCCCTTGACTGACCTTCTTGCCGGCAACAACGACCTTTCTAGTTGGTCGTCAGCTTGTGATGATGCATTTGCCACACTCCGCCACCTTCTTACGTCACCTCCTATACTGCAACATTTTGATCGTCTTGCGCCGACGGAAATACACACGCATGCTAGCGGAGTTGGCCTTGGTGCTGTGCTCGCCCAGCGTAAACCTGGGTTTGATGAGTACGTCGTCTCTTACGCCAGCCGTGCACTCACAAAAGCAGAAGCGAACTATTCAGTCACCGAAAAAAGAGTGTCTAGCCATCATATGGGCCATAGGCAAGTTTCGACCATATCTTTACGGGTGCCCATTCAGCGTGGTTACAGATCATCATGCATTATGTTGGCTCTCCTCGTTAAAAGATCCCACCAGCCGGCTTGCCCGTTGGGCGCTTCGGCTACAAGAGTACGACATCCACGTCGTTTACCGATCTGGTCGAAAACATTCCGACGCAGATGTTTTGTCCCGTTCACCTCTACGATGTAGTGACAAGTCGCCGTCTTCGCCTGCCCCCGACGTATCTGCACTTAGTGTCAGTGACATGCCACAGGAGCAACGAAAAGATCCTTGGATCGCTTCACTTATCAACTTGTTGAATCGAACTTCCTCGCAAAATATCCCTAGAGGTATGCGCCGTCGAATGCAGCACTTCGTTATCAGAGATGGTTTGCTATACAGTCGTAATTATCTCTCCGAAGGACGCCAATGGCTTCTAGTCATTCCCAGACGTCTCCGCTCAGACCTATACGCCCCCTTTCACGCCGACCCTCAATGCGCCCATGCTGGAGTGTTAAAAACCTACACCCGCCTGTCCCACCGCTACTACTGGCGTGGAATGTATCGCTTCGTCTGTCGCTACGTACGTTCTTGTCTCGCTTGTCAACGCCGAAAGAATCCCACTACAAGTTCTCCAGCTTCACTACAACCCTTACCTTGTCCTGCCCGACCATTTGACCGTGTTGGTATTGATCTACATGGACCTCTTCCGGCTACACCGGCTGGAAATCGCTGGGTGATCGTCGCTATCGATCAGCTTACGCGCTACGCAGAAACTTCACCACTCTCTTCTGCGTCAGCCAACGACGTCGGTCGTTTCATACTGCATCAGATCATTTTACGTCACGGTGCACCACGTGAACTCCTGAGTGACCGAGGGCGTGTGTTTTTGTCGGACGCTGTCGAATAGCTTCTCAAGGAATGCCAAGTCATTCATCGCACCATCACCGCGTATCATCCTCAAACAAATGGCATTACAGAAAGATTCAACCGTACATTAGGAGATATGCTGTCAATGATAGTCGCAACCAATCACACCAATTGGGACAGTATCTCCCTTTTGTAACCTACGCGCATAATACTGCTGTCCGGACAATCACTGGTTTCTCGCCATATTTCCTCCTTTATGGTCGCGAGCCCTCTTGCACGCTAGACACCATCCTTCCTTACCACCCGGATGTTGCTGAGTCGACGACGATGTCACAGGCTGCTAAATACGCGGAAGAGTGTCGTCAGCTTGCCCGCTCCTTCACAAGTGCTGAACAGCAACGCCAGAAACACCACCGCGATAGCCCGACGCCTCCGGCTTCTTATGCATCGTATGACCTTGTCTGGCTTCGCATCCCTTCAACCAGCCCTGGTCTCTCAACGAAACTGATGTATAAGTATGATGGACCTTACCGTGTGGTTAAACAAACTTCACCCGTCAATTACATCGTGGAGCCGCTTGAGCAGCCCCATGATCAACGACGCCGTGGACGTGAGACCGTCCACATAGACCGCCTAAAACCGTATTACGATCCCTCTCTTGTCTCCTGCCCATGAGTCGCCAGGATGGCTCTTTTCCGGAAGGGAGGAAAATGTAGTGAAGAAGATGAATGCTACTCAGAAGGTCAGGGGGTATGACTCAGTCGGCGAAGAAGACGACGTTTGGTTGGCTGGGTACTCAGGCTAGTTCCGCCATTACCACTTGAGGTGTCGTGACTGCTCTCCTGTTTTATAAAAGAGTGCCACTCTAAAACGCCTCATTATAACAGTAACATTCCTTCGTATTGCAACTTTTATGTAAGCACGTAGTAGCTCTTGCGTGTAATTAGGCCATGGTACTCCCGTTGACGGATTTTTTTTGTCTCGTGATCGTGTAGATTTTGAAGCCATTTCCGTGACAGAAGTAATTACTGGAGTCTTTTATGAACCCCAGCGTAAACGCTCTCATGTGAGAACATTAGCAAGCACATAGTCTATGTTCTGCGAAGTTCAGACACCACTCATCGCATTCACTAAAACCACAGCGTCGACGGCTCTCGGACATAGTGCGAATCAGCACGGATACCTACCTCACTGTTACAGCTTGGCAACGGGAATCTGAAGCAAATACATAATCAACTTCAAGTTGGCTAGCCACAGAGCGCAAGGCAACCACTTCATATATTCTCGGTGGACAGCAAGTGCTTTCAATATTTTTGGCGTTTTTAAGCGTAAAGCTGTTATGAGATCACAACATGGGTCACGGGTGGCACCATAGTTGTCCGCCACCACTGCCGCCGGTGTTCGTAACCACTATCACACTAAATAGGAAATGAAAACTCAAATAAAGAATGTAAAGGACATAGTCCACTACGTCCAAGCCCAGTATTCTATACCGCAGAGGCACACCTGTGCTTGTGACTGGTTCGCAAACATGCCTTAGGCTAAATTGACATTAGAAATGGAATCGAGTTATTATGAGTAATAAAGTTTTTAGAAGAGCAAAGGAGCAACGAACGTCACAAAATGCTAATTGTGCAAATATTGGGTCTTATAATGCTCAAACACATCATATCAGTTCGTTCTTCATCACCTAATAAATGTGGCGCGTACCCATTTCCACTGCCACAAAATTGGTTGCAAGTGTTTAGCCGATAACACGCTTCTTCGAAAAATGACGAAGGATGGCATAGTGATTGCCTGCCTATTACACAATGAGTAATGATGTAGTGGGTACCCTGCATGTGTGCTTGTAGCAGCTACTCCAAGGGTGTTAAAAAAAAAGTCTCAAAGGCCGCTTTTCCAGCTTTCGCTGTTAACGTGCTGCGTAACCAACGCAGACCTGCTGGCTTTTTTTTGTAGAAAGCGTGCGTGCGCTGTTAAAACCTGGTATTCCATAATACACTAACTGCTTTGCATAATACGGAATACTTGGCAAGCAAAATACATTTTCTCCACCGTTAATTCACTTGGGAAATGATGAATACCAGACAAATATAAAACAAACAAAATAGGAAAACAAGTTTGGAGGGTACAGAACTTTTGACTTGTCCGGATCCGAGTCCCAAAAACATAGGAAGAGCGACGTCAACTGAAAAGAGAAGTGAAATCTTTCAGTTTTGATGATGTGATTACAATATTTCAACAGCAATACATTAGTTTCCTTTGCAAGGAACAGTTATTATTCGAAGGAAAGAGTGCTAAATAGGTTCCAAACACTCACACAGTATCGACGCACTCATTCAGAAAACACGAAAGGCAAAAAAAAACTGCAGAGAGAGAGCACGTTCGTTTGGTTTTTATCCTTGTCTTAATATGTTATAATATGCATTACCCTCACCTAGTTATACCCGGAAGTGTTATGTTTCCGCTCAGCATTCTTGTCGCACAACTGCTTGACATCCATACATTGAGCACAGACGCTCGTTTCGAGCAATGACTCAATGAAAACTCACTTTGTCTACACTCGCTTCTCAAGAAAGACTTATTTCAGCGTGCCTTCTCTATTGCGCCTTATTGAAATACTTGTTTAATGTCACGTTTTGCGCAAATCTACCACTGTATTGACATCGGCCTTAATATTCGAGTAGTATCAGGATAGTATTGAGTTACTGTCATCACTTAAATTCCCCTCGTGCTTGTCCTTGCTCACAGTGCAAGCCGTAGTCAGCCCAAGTAGGTGACCACGTCACACATTTGTGTTGTTCGAGGTGCTGCAGGAATAAACCATTGATTTCGAATAAGTCATACGTCTGCTTCGTGATATCCGCACAGTTCACGACCAGGAACGGTGCTACACAGAATTTCGGAAGACCATCGCAATCGCGGGATATTGGCCGTAATAAAATAATAAAAGCTGACATAATTATGAAAGACAAAATAGTGAACGTTCGTATCGTAGCGTTTTTCGTCGCTGAAGTAGTGCGAGAAGAAAACCCTGTTAACGAAAAATTATTATCAACGTCTGTATTAATATTATTATTATCAATATTATTATTATTAGTAGTAGTAGTAGAAGTAGTAGTAGTAGTAGTAGTAGCAGTAGTAGTAGTAGTTATGACCCTTGAGTGCTAAAATACTTGAAAAAAATGACAGATCCCATGCACCTTGAGAGTCGATGTCATAGGAAGACTGCACATATAAGGTGACTGTGTTGTAATTTTTCATAGAGCGAAATGTTACGCGGTGGCGCCATGTGTGAAAAATGCACTCACAGACATATGGTAGACAGGCGCACATTTTTTTACATAAATCCTTTACAGCTGCACAAGCATGCCAACACCAACAATACCAGCAACACCAGAAGGGGTATGCTCACGTGAAGTGCTGGTGCTCGCGAGCATGTTAGCCGTGGACAGCGCTAAATGAGCCAACTTCACCGGCCCCTAACTACATCTGACATCAACGCGACCTGACGGCTGCAACATGTGAGTACATATGCAATGTTTACAAAATAGAATAGCCAGCCCTGCAACCACAGTTGACGTTTTACTACCACAAGGGTCTATCTGAAAAGAAGCTCCGAAGCCTAGCGTGGCTCAAAGGTGGAATACTTGATAAATGATGGGGTTCGATTTCTGCTGAGACCCTGACAATTATTTTTTGCAATCGTCGGGTCAACGCTGCTGATTTCGGCTGCCTGGTCTTGGTGTTCTTGGCCAGGTATAAACTGTTAATCACCAGTGGTTTACTCCCACATACCTGTGGCACATACACGCCAGCACGTATGTGTAACACGCCTGCTGGGGCGGGTTTGATGACGTACGCGACGGGATTGTGACATCATTCATGCAATAAGTAGTTAGTAATATATATTTGTCAAGCCACCTAACTCTCTTATACTAACCTTGGTTTACCACAAGACATATAAGAGGGGGACCACAAGAGCACACAGACGTAGTCGGTTTGATAGATAGATAGATAGATAGATAGAGAGATAGATAGATAGATAGATAGATAGATAGATAGACAGATAGATAGATAGATAGATAGATAGATAGATAGATAGATAGATAGATAGATAGATAGATAGATAGATAGATAGATAGATAGATAGATAGATAGATAGACGGACAGACGGACGGACGGACGGACGGACGGACGGACGGACGGACGGACGGACGGACAGACAGACAGACAGACAGACAGACAGACAGACAGACAGACAGACAGACAGACAGACAGATAGATAGATAGATAGATAGATAGATAGATAGATAGATAGATAGATTAGATAGATAGATAGATAGATAGATAGATAGATAGATAGATAGATAGATAGATAGATAGATAGATAGATAGATAGATAGATAGATAGATAGATAGATAGATAGATAGATAGATAGATAGATAGATAGATAGATAGATAGATAGATAGATAGATAGATAGATAGATAGATAGATAGGGTTTCAAAATGCCTGCAGCACGCAAAGAAGTACTTCGCATTTATAAATGCAATCAACAATTGTGTACTAAGGAAATTTTATAAAAAATTCCATTTAGTTGACTAGGTGTACCAAATGAAAATTTGGTGCCTGAACGATAAGCTTACGGCGAAGTTTTCCCAAGCTTTGTTGCCTATATTCGAGAGATTCAGCTAGACTGTACTTGTATACTTTCGGAATTCTAAAGTTCAGTTTTCCGAGCATCGCCGTCTAGTCGGGCGGGGCGACGAGTTGCGAAGGGGCTGAGGTGCCTAAGAGCGATGATCATGCGGGGATGGTGGACAACTGAAGCGCTAGACTGATGTCGGAGGAGCCTCACTGCATGGTACATCATCACGGAGACATGCCGCGAGGGCTGGTGGTCGTCACGTCGGTAGCCACAAAACGAGCCAGGCTAGAAGGTGTGAGAAGCACAATAGTGAGAATGATGTTCACCACTATGACAGCGAAAACAGATTGGCTTATAGTCCCGCGTTCTCCACTGGACTCGGTCCCGAATGTGGCAAAATGTTTGTTGAAAATCCTGCCCGAGTGACGCATAAACATGACGGCGAAGAGACCAAGGGAGTTTGCAGTCGAAGGGGAACAGTTTGCTTGTGACCGATTTGATCGCTATGTTAGTATGACTTAGCACTCTGCGCCGGCCGAAGTTTCTTTTTCCTAAAACGGATTCAGCATACGAGGAGCTACTGTGAGAGCATTGACACGATGTTCTTGAGCTAACATACTGGTTGCAGTTTGACTTCGGCTAGCTGCTCTCTCACAACGTTCTGAATTATTGAGATCATCGCTCGAAGATCATCGGATTACTGTGGCAGTAAAGATAGAGGGGACGCTGTTTCAATTTCTCGACGTAAATAGAAGACCCTGTTCTCTGTGATGGGCAGTTTATGGCATGGCAGCTCAAGGTCCTCGCAGGATGACGTAGCGACCATGTTCTGAACTTGCATGAAATGCTGGGCGATGCGATGGCTCCTCAGTTCGACGAATCACCGAAATTCTTTCGTAATTTCGTCCACAATCAAGCAGTCCTTGGACACCAGCAGATCTAAAGCGTCTTCTGCAATGCATATGAGGACACGAATAGCACTGTTTTCCTGGGTCATGTTGGTGCTGATACGATGGCAAAGGGTGAAAACGTTAACTACGTAAGATACATACAACTCGGCATAAGTTTGTGCTCGACAAAACAGATCTTGACTAGAGGCCCGTGGTGCTGAGATGGCCTACCGTGATAGACCATGCCACTTAATGTTACAAGCATCTCATATAATTAACTCTGCTTCGTGAGCTTGAAACCACGTGCCTGCTGTTCTACCGAGATAGAAAGCAGCATTGGCGAGTATCAATGTAAGGTCCCAGCACTAGAAAGCTTCAAAACTGTTGCATTTCACGATCCAGGCATCGGCATGAATGCCTTTTGTAGAGCAGAAGCTACCAAAATTACGCGGTTGAGTCAATATCGCTGACTGCACAGACTGCACTGGAGTCGCAGTCGAAGTAGAAGCCACCGAACATCCTTCTATTGACATTTCGTAGATGTCCTGCACACGTTCGTTGCAGATTTCCATCTTGCGTCGTACTAAGCAAATCCACCAAAAGGTTATGAATGCATTTATAAGCTATTTAATAAAAATTAGTCCTGCAGCGAATATGACTGCAGTTATGAACCAAAATACAAATATGTGTTTTTCCTTTCCTTTCCTCATTTCACGATGGTGATATTTGTGCCAGCACAACAATACGTGCAAAACAACACACAAAGGCTTATATTCAACTGCCGCACGTGTTCTTCATTATCAGTTGTGTAAAGTTGCATTTTCACAAAAGGTTAAGAATTACCAACATCCGAAGCGCTAGGATTAAATGTACCGTTTCTGCTTGCGAAAATGAGAGCCCTTGGAAGTTTAACGTAAACTACAATCAGTGTAGAGGGGTCAACTACAATCAACAATACCCGACATGATGCCTGCAAAGATGGAGTAGACATGTATAGTTAAAAAAACTATATAGCCGGCACTGCAACAACTGACGCTTCACCAACAATATGTCTGCCTGAGACGTTATCTCTAAGCAGTTCCGGTACCAGGCACGGCTTCGCGGTTGAATGCTTCATTGCAACGCGGAATATGGTCTCAAGCTATTCACCTAACTTCTCTGTAACCACTTATTGGTTACTAAATGTTTTGACCATCATCAGGAGAGAATCTGACATTCATTATGTGATACAGCAGGCTTTCTAACCAACGATTGAACCGAAAGCATTTAACGCAATAATGCGCAGTTCTCTTTCCAAAGTACACTTTTTTATTCGGGAACAAAAAGTTTATAGCAAGATATTATAGTCTTTCTCATAACCATTTTGACGCCAAAAGTTGGAGCAACTTAATCGTCACTTTGCTTATCAGCGTGGTTCAATTTTTGGTTCTATGAGTCGTTAAACTTTAGGAAAACGAGAGCCCTTCAAACGCGCGTGGTCTGTTCTCCTTTTTCTAAACTTCTATGAGGTTTCACAATTTGAATGTATAAAGCATGGATCGCTTGCGCTTCAGCAAGGAGAAATTAATCCCTGCACAGCGTGAGAAGTGTAGAGTCGATAGTTTTACCGTTAGATACATTCATTCGCACAGTCATCATTTCAGTTCTCTTCCTAAGTTTCTCTATTGAAGTCAGAAGTGACAAGAAGCCTCTCGCATATTCACAGTGACATCTGGCACGGCCTCGTGAGCCTGATAAAGCCGAAAACACAACATTCATCTTAACAAATTAGCTGGTTCAATCTATGAGGCAGCGCACAGAAATCGGTAAATAGTCTGTCCTCCCACGAAGTTTCTTGCATCACCGCCTTGACACCCACGAAGCCCCACTGTAGTACATCAAGTACACCCATACTTCACTACACCTCCGAAGGTAAACTTACTTTACACTTCTCACAGCTCACTCTACAGTTCTCACGCTCTCTGCTAACAATAAAAAAATACGGAACGAAAGCAACGTGGAGAATATGGTTTCTGTTTTTAACCAGGAAGCAAGTTTGTTTCGTAAAGGCCAAAGAGAAAAGCCTAGTTGCAATTGCTGCCTAACGACAACACAGCATCTATGCTCTGCAACCAGGTGGCCATCCACTGTAGTGCCATTGCCAACCCTCTTCAGCAGCTGTAAAAATAGCGTGGAAGGGGCTAAGCTCTACGGCCTTGTCGCGGGTGACTACAGACAATTCATTCTTAAGAAAAGGGGTACCAGGCCTCATTTGCCGAGTTCATAGGAATGGTTTCAGACAAACCATACGAAGTCTACTATTGTTCTGTACGTTTTAACAGGCTTCCTACGTGTGGACTGTTGTGCTTTAGTCGCATTACAGAAAGACACTCACTGTGCGATGTTTTACCTAAGAGTAGTATCAAGAGATCTCTGGCGTCCGCTGAGCTTGCTAATACACTCTTTCCATGGCAATATTTTCGCAATAAACTTGGAAAACAACGCCAGAACGCAATGAAATGATTTTGACAGAAACGCAAACGCAACCAAGATAGCTTTTATATTCGTTCGGCAAGGGCCTATCAAAGTTTGCATCACACCGGCTTTCCTACTGTACTCTCGAGAGCCCAGCGTACTTTCTAAAATGCACTAACTAAAATCGTAACTTC
Organism: Rhipicephalus annulatus; assembly: GCA_013436015.1. Taxonomy (NCBI): domain Eukaryota; kingdom Metazoa; phylum Arthropoda; class Arachnida; order Ixodida; family Ixodidae; genus Rhipicephalus; species Rhipicephalus annulatus. The sequence goes on from WOVY01009689.1 coordinate 2,169,360, forward strand.
GGCTAAAACCATAACACCCAATGAAAGTAACCCGTTTTGTTGTCTATTTTGCATAAATAAATGTGTGAAATCTCAATAACATCCGACCAGTACTTCTGTCATGGGCCATGTTGGACTAATGTTCTAGGAGTGAGCGGATACGTCCATTCACTCACCTTAAGCTTGCATGCCCTTCCTCTACGAGTCTTTGCATTTGCACTAGGTACAGTTTGGGTTTGGTCAGTGTGGGTTTCGGCACGCTAATATTTGAATTTTAGGCTAACGTACACGAAATGCAAAAAATAAAAAATCACACTATATCTACGAAGTGAATGATGATGAGTAGGGTGAAGCATCCATCCGTCCGTCCATGCGTCTGTGCTTCTGTCTGTCCGTCCGTTCATTCGTATGCTCTTGCTTCCGTTCATCCATGCGTTCGTCCGTGCGTTCGTCTGTCCATGCGTCCCTTAGTGCATTCGTCCATTAATCTGGCCGAGCGTCTGTTTGTCTGTCGGCACCTGCTGAGGGAGACCTTGGCAGGTACGAACCACGACGATCTAGGAGGGACAGACCCATGCCTGTGGGCGCTTCGCCCCTAAAAAATGAAATTCTAGAGCAGAAAGACTTCGACTGATTTCGACTGGTTGATTGTGTTAAGGCTGCTTCGTGTTTAACTCTCTCAGCAATCAAATGATGGTACAACGGCGCACTCGGCAACGCTCATATAGTCAGATGTCTCGGTGCAGCAATCGAGTTACCCAGCTGGCTCCCACGACCATGCGTCTTCGCTGTTGCCCGGACACAATCTTTTCAATCATGCAAGAAGAGAGACGCATGCATCGAGTTCTATTGTGACCGACTTTGTCTCAGTGGGCACAGGCTTTCACCGAACACACATTGGCATTTACAAAGTGTCCTTCAGGTTTCATGTGAAAGCGAAATGTTTTTTCTCAATATATATAGTAAGGAAAATTTTTTATGGTTTGACATTCCAAATTCATGACGTAATGAGACATACGTCGTAGTGGAGCGTACTGGGAATTCGGACCGCCTGGTGTTGTTTAGCCTACAGTGAAAAATACCTCCATGGGTCTGAGGCATCTCCACTTTCACTGAAAATGTGGCCGCCAAGGGCCGGAATACTACACCGCGACCTGTAGGCCAGCAGTATAGCACAATCATTACCAGACCACCACGACTGCCGTCTTATTCATAAGCTACACCGACACGTTTAAGGAGAAAAAAGACAGCTCCTCCCACCTGGCACAATATAGGTTTGTAAGTATTTTCTAACAACGATTAGCCTACGACGACAACATTGGATAAATTGTGTTCACTCGTAGTACAAATAAATGTACTCGTAGTGCTAATAATTGTACTTAGATAGTGCGAGTCACCTCATTCATTTGCTTCTTTGCCATGTACTTAATCCTGAACTTCCAATACGCTTGATATCGAGCCGTCATGGAGCTACTACACTCGAACTCGCAGAGAAAAAGAGACATGGATTAGTGTCATGACTTCAAATAAATTTCTTTCGCATCATTATATTGTGCCGCAAACATTAGTGGAAGTTTTATTTTGTTGTGCATTCACTAAATTCTTTATTTCGTTCTCACGCCTTTCTGGTGCATCGTGTCCCCTTTAAAAAATGCACCCTAGAGTGATGCAAAATAAGTTGACCACCAAAATTTTCAACCGCTTCGATGCTGCACGCAGCCTGTTTCTTCAGCACGCTCCTTAGAGAGCTGCAAAAAGCTACCTATTGCCCCTAAATACAAGCTCACTGTGCGCAATACATGTGCAGGCCTGTTTACATTACCTGTGTATCCAGCTTTATAGTGACTCGAACGGGGGAACATCTTCAAACATCCAATTGTCTAGTTTTCATAATTCGCAGTCCTTCTGCAGAGCTTTCTAGGAGCACGATGCAGGCATTTTTGACCTTTGAGCAGCTTAATGGCAAAATAATATCCCCAGAGTGAATGATGAGTGGAGTGAAGCTTCAGAAGGTTCTATCGGCAAACCCTGAATTGTCCGTCCGCATGCCGCGTCCGTCTGTCCATCAGACTGTCCATCCATTCGTTCATCTGTATGTATGTATGTATGTATGTATGTATGTATGTATGTATGTATGTATGTATGCATGCATGTATGTATGTATGTATGTATGTATGTATGTATGTATGTATGTATGTATGTATTATGTATGTATGTATGTATGTATGTATGTATGTATGTATGTATGTATGTATTATGTATGTATGTATGTCTGTATGTATGTATGAATGAATGAATGTATGTATCTATGTCTTTTCGTCCGTTCATCCATGTTGTGAACACTACAAGTACCGCCATCTCAAATCTTTTCATCATATATTGGAAGGATGGATATATGTATCCAGTTGTGACCTTTACATCAGCTGGTGGCTCTCGCCACCTAGCCAAAAAGCTAAGTACTATAACCATGTGTTGAAGGATTGAATTTCACTCGCTCCGCGATTGTAGCCACAAATCGTTTAGCCTCCTCTTGGTTATTTATTACTGTTAATCTCTATTTTTCTTTCATTGTCCCTAAACCTCAATGCCTTGAAAAATTTCGTGCCATCATCTTGGACTATAGGGTGGCGCCCTTTAAAGAACATCATCAAATGTTCAGCCGTTTGCTCCTCGGCTCTACACATTCTACACAACGTGTCTGTGCCTTGGTATTTGGCTCGGTACGTTTTGGTCCGCAGTACTCACGTTCTGACCTCTAACAGCAGAGAACAACCCCGAGATTTACCGTGAATATTTTTTTGTAATTTCCTGCTTGAAAGTTTGGTAGGTTTCCAGTGATGATTCAATAAGCATTTAAATCTTCCACATGTCCCTCTCTGTTTACTTCACCTTCTCCTTAACCGACGTTTCATGTAGGCGTCGTATTCTGTGGTTGTCTAAAACTTGTTGGACAATTTCTGAGATCGCGTCTTCTATTTAATATCAACATTCTTCGTGTACAAGTAGCTGAAAACTTTGCTAGCCCAATGCTTCTCTCCCAATTTCTTCAACTGCTCCTCAAATTCCATCTTGCTGCTAGCTTCCCTGCACTCGAACGATGTTCATCCCATGTCACCCTGTACCCCCTGATTGGGGGTGTTCCCTTGTGATTCGATAGCAAGTCTATTTGTGCCACGTTGTTTAACTTACAATCTTGCTTGAACCTCTGATCTCATGCACAAGACTGCATCACCGAAGGTCAAACCCGGGACTATAACGTTTTTCCGAATCTCTCACACTATGACATACCTCTTGTAGTTCCACAGTGCCCTATTTTTTATTACAGCTGTCATCTTGTTACCCTTAGTCATTTAGTCATTACGTATCTTACGAGCTCCCTTAGGTACTCAGCTCCGTTATTTACTCATTCGCCCAAATATTTCCATTTATCCACTATTTCTAGCGTGGCTTCCAGTATCTTATGCTCACTGCCTTTGTTATTGTTAAATGTTATGAGTGCCAATTTTTTCCCTGTTGAACTTCAAATCTGAGCAATCTTTCTCATTACCGCAGTTGTCGATCAATCCCGACAAATCTTCGTTGCTATCGGTTATTCATGCAATATTGTGCATACATGAATGCTGGCAATGACTGTTTGACGCATTTTTATTGCTTGGGGAAAAAGAGGCTGAAGCTGAGTTGACTCACCTCCAATTCGGCTTCTTGTCTTTGTAGGTACAACATAAATAACAGTGGTCACAAGGGAAATTCCTGTCGAAGCTAGCGTTGTATTTCTATAGGTTCGGATAGTTGTTGTTCTCATTTTATAACTACCTTGTTACTTTTATAGATATTCTATGGAATATTAGTTATTTCATCTTCCACATCTACTGTATCTAGCATTTCTCATGTCTTCTTGAATCACACTATAGTAAGCACCCTTGGTATCTAGAAATGCCAGCCACAAAGGCCTGTGCTCCAATTTCGCTATTTCAATTCACTGCATCAATGAAAGCATATTTCCCCCAACCTCCTTCGTTTACGCAACCAATTTTGTTGTTCTCCTACGAGCCCTTCATTCTCCGCCAATGTCTGTAGTCTTTCATTTACTATCTGCATCACCAGCCTGTAAACTAGTGATGTCACTGTTATACGATGGTAGTTGTTTAAATCAGCTTTGTTCCCCTTTCCTCTATAGATCATGCTCATCCCGCTTAGTTTGCACTGATTGGGGACTTCATCATTCATTATTGGCCCTCTTGCTGCCTATTCTAATGTTTGCTTAGAGTTTCGTTCTAGTTTCTTTAATAACATAATCAGAACGCCGTCAAGGCCTTTTGATGTATTATTAGAAAACCCTCTTCTCTACTCTTTTCCACACTCGTTGTCGCAGCGTAGGCACTGTGTTGATTGGTCTATCCTCATCTGGTATGATGCTTGCAGTGCTTTCTTGGTGTGTATATTTTTCTTGCATTATTGTCTATATATATTTTATTGCCTCACGCTCTTTTTAGTCGAACCCCTGCAACTGCAGTTATAAACCTCTGTTCCATGCTTGTCTCATTACTCAGCGACTTGACATGAATCCACAACTTTGCAACTGCCTTTCTGTTTTCTTTTACTTCCGCCATTCATTGCCCCCCCCCTTTATTCAAATCTTTTAACTGATCAGATTGCAAGCTTCCTTTCTGCAACTCAGAAAGCTGCCACATTTTCTTTTGGCATAAACTTTCGGTTTACCCCCCTGTTTAGCATATTTGTGTCCCCTGAAAGCTTCCTGACGTCTTACTGTGGCTCTCCTAACTTCCTTATCCCACCAGCTTTTGGGTTTGTGTATCCTTTTTTCGGTTGATCTGACTCATACTTTAGCAAGCTCTAACTCAAGAAATCGAGTTAGATTTGTGTACGTTCACTATGTTTTAGAATTCTCGGTGATTATTTTCACAACCTCCTTAGTTTCTATTTCTATTTGCCTTTCCTAATAAATATTGCCATGTGGTTGTTCACAATATTTCCTTCCCATTTTCATTTCTCTTTCAAAAGCATCTTCATACGTTTGTGATCAATACCTAAGCTTTGCCGATCATACCTTCTGTGTGACATCAATGCATAACCTTTCGTCGACTACAGCCATCCCGCTTCCCATGTTATCTGCCCTTTGTGCTTCTCGGTAATGTTGCAAATGATTAAATCATGCCGTTCACCCATATTCCTTAGCATTCTGCCTCTTTGGGTCAGTATATCCCTCCAATACTTCTATCTGTTCGTTCATATCTCCTATTATAAAGTTTACCTAACATTCTTCTCCTAATTCTTCAATGTCGCTTTTTATGCTTTGCACCATTTCTAGGTTTTCCTATCTGGCTTTTGCCCCTGTTCCCAAGTATACAAAGCCCAGGAGTGTCATCTGCCCTGCCACTCTCCCTTTTAGCCATAATTGTTCCTCAATGCCTTCCTGACCTTTTGGCAGTCTGTACTTTTAAGAATAAATGTCCCAATGATACCTCCTTTTCTGCTGCTTTCTCTTCTATTACGATATTCTCATACAGAGTCCGAATGGCTATGTGGTCGTTTCATGTCCTAAAGATTTATTTTTACAAACCAAAATATAGTCAGCTTCTTCTACCTTAGCTGTCCTTCTATCTCTCCCCACTTCAACCTATTCTCACCTCCCTGCATGCAAATATACCCTACGTCTGATTTGCGTAACCCTTGTGCCTACGTATATTTTTAACCCGGACTCTACATGTCTTAGATATTGGTGCTACTTCGGAACTGTGTCTGTCTATACCAGCTGTAAAAAAGTCCCCCTAGGGTTTTTCCTCGTTACTAGCTATACTGGATCCTGAAGGGCCCACGTTTCCCCCCAAAAAAACTACTGCGCGTCCTGCAAGTCGCCCACCCATTTCAAGACCTAGCCTCCTATCGAAGTGAATTCTGTGTAGTAGAAAACCACCCCATCTATGCAGCTGTCTGTTCATTTCCCTTAGCTCAAAGCCTTTCTTTTGACTCAGCTCCTATATCTCTTTGTTTGTGTTGACAACTGCTCTTTGCATGTGGCCCTCACGCACGGGTACCTCCGGTATTGTGCATATCACTACCTGTACCTGAGGAAAAAGGACGCATGTCGTCGACCCCTTTCGCCAGCGTGATCGCTAGTCCTGCTGATTCTTCATTTAGGACATCTGTTAAAGAACCCGCAATTATCACGAGGTTTCACCCATTAGCTTTAGTTGTGAGTTTAGCGCTCGCTTGCCTCATGACTGCTTCCAGCTGATGTCCTGGAAGCGTCCCTACTGACACCCTCTTGTCGCCTCTAACCCTAGCTTTTGATGCTTCTGCGTATTGATGTATATACGAGTCTCTGGCAATTATTACGTGCTCTGCTCCGAATTTATGCTAGGTTGTCCCGCACCTGGAGAGTACTTGCGCTTTTACCGCCAGCTGCTTTGTCTCCTCGCACCCACACCACTACTTCGCTGAAGCTGAATTTTGTGAATATTCAACGGGTTGAATCTCTTTTTTTCCGACCCTGTTGTCACTTTCTTCTCCGCAGTTCTGGGTCCCGGTTCTCTACCATTCTCTACATCGGCTACTCCTTTGTTCACCTTCGCTAGTTCACCTCGGATGATCTGGGCCTTTTTCCTATAGCCCTCGTTTTTCTTGCTCTGCCACCACCGCTGTCTCCAGCCCGGCGACTCTCATTAGCAGTTCCCTCTGGGCAACCATAATTTTCCCCATTTTCCCCTCAACCTCACACTGCCTACATTTTGCGTCAGCCTCCTCTGCATTCGTGTCCGCACAAGCCTCCATTTTGAGACACACCCCGTATCCTGAACGTTTTACAGTCTTGTAACCATGTTTTTTGACACCAATTGTTCTGCTGAATTGTCCCACTGAATAATTAGAAACCCTGGCGTAGGTTAAACCTGATCTAAAAAACCTAAGCTCCACTATTGAATTTTGCATGCTCAGTGTATGTGCACCCCCACCACGTGATGGCAGAAGAAAATAGACGCACACAAAAACAAGTAAATACCAGGTGACTGACTGAACCTAAGGCTGTACAATGTACTGGGTGCCATAAAGGTTACACTGCTGCCTTCTAAATAATATAATCAAGCTCGAAACAAACAAAAACACCTATCGACGCAGTCGATCAGGAGCCCTATCAAAACACGTCAATCCACCATGCCAGCCAAAACTAACTATTCATTATAAAAAAGTACCGCCATCTAGCGGACATTCCAAGAACTATACGAGAGGTGGCTACCTACTACATACATCAAGGACACACGACCCACTGCTTAGGAAGCTTCGCCCCAAATATTCATCTGTAACTACATAGCCCACAGTACAAATACCAAGCTTAGCATCACAGCGTTTTTCTTTACACTCAATGAAAATGCGACGCTTGAAATAAAACCAAACAAGGAATAGAATGTTCAGATGAATTGATTTATCAGAGAAATGGGCTAGTTTTTTTAAGTGGGCTACAAAGAGATAGTTTTCATAACATATTGAGGCCGCAGGGTTAACTTAAGCAATAAAAAAACTTTGGCCCAAGCATGTCACTACGAAACTTTGACACACGCATGAAATTAGCGTTGCAGCACTTATTAGGTGGGATCAGTACACTCACTTTTCATCAAAAAAAAGTTTTTTTGCAGATGGTGGAATTCCTCTGTATCCCCGTATTTTTTAGATGTGCTGCTTGCAAACTTCAAATCTTTATTCATACCGGTGCAAACGAAAGTGACTAAATTTTTGAGCATGCTTCGTACCACGAATCGCAGCGCACGGCCGAAGACGCCATCGCTTAGTCTTTCTCGTTTTGTAGACCCGATTTTTCTCGAGGCACTTGAAAGAACTCTTAAAATGCCTCTGGACGCCGATGAAGCTAACAAGCTATCTTCGCAAGTGATCGAAACCAGCCTTTTACTTACGCTAGTAGACTGTGCCTCCGACTGTCGCGCTATATTGCGGCCTAGCGGCAGGATTGTGCAAACAAGCACATAAAGGCAGAGCAAAAATGGACCTCTCTGAAAATTGACGTGCGCCCTCCTACAGCGGCTACCAAGCACTGTGGGAAACTGGAGCGCCAGCGGAGTGTCGTCTGCTCGCGGAAGCGTTGGCACAGTGGCTAGAAGAGGGAAGTGTGATGAACGCGCCCGCTATCGTGTAACGCGTTGAGAGGAAACATGCAGGTGGCACTGGCACACGTTTGCACGTGTGCCAGCGCCAGCAAGAAACGCTTTGATGTGGTGGAAATAAACAGAGAGGTGCATAAGTGGGGTGCTTTTCAACGAGACAGAATACACTTCTATGAGCGGCTAGGTCATGAGGTGGGTTGGCGACTTGCAGGACGCGCAGTAGCTTTTTGGGGGGCACGCGGGCCTTTCGGGGTGCAAGATAGCTAGTAACGAGGAAAACAACCAGGGAGATTCTTTGACAGGTGTTATGGACAGATACGATTCCGAAGTGGCACCAGTATCTAAGATAGGTAGAGTCTGGGGCAGAAATAAATGTAGCCACGAGCGCCGAGGCAAGTCGGACATAGGGTATATTAACATGCAGGATCGCAGGAACAGGCCGAATTGGGAAGAGATAGAAGAAGAGCTAAGGGAGCAGAGGCTGAGGGTATACAATTTTGTAGAAACACATCTTAGAGACATGAAACAACCTCCTAACAATCCGGACTACGCGCGGGAATTTTTTAATAGAACAGAAGGCAGCAGAAACAGGGTGGCATTGGGGCATTCATTCATAAAAGTATAGACTGGCAAAGGGTCAAGCAGGAGTGAAAGCAACATTTATGGCTAAAAGGGAAAGTGGCAGGGAAAATTACACTCCTGGGTTTGGTGTACTTGTGGACGGAAACAAAGGCTAGAGAGGAAAACCAGGCAAAGGTAGAGTGTATATCAAAGGAAATTGAGGAGTTAGGAGGAGAGTGTGAGATAATTTTACAAGGAGATATGAATGCGCAAATAGAAGATTTGGATGAGTATACAGACCCAAAACGCAAAATGATCATGGATATATGTGAAAGGCATGATTTTATCATTTGCAAAATTACCGGGAAGTGTGAAGGGCAAATAACATGGGAGTTTGGAAAACTGCAGTCGACGAAATATTACGCACTGATGCCACATAGACAGTATGATAAGCTCTGGGGAATGCACATAGATGAAGGTGGCTTCAGAAGTCAGGGTAGTGATCACAAACCTATCAAGCTAAGTTTTGGAAGAGCAGGGAAAGTGGGAAGGAGACAAGATGAGCAACTACAGGAAAAGTTTTAATCAGAAAGGCAAATAGAAATAGCTACTAAACAAAGGGAGAAAGTAATCACCCTGATTAGTAAAACAGTGTGGACATGCATGAATCTAATTAGACTCTTTTAGCTAGAGCTTGCTAAGGCACGTGACAAATCAGCCGGGAAAAGAAGACACAAACCCAAGAGTTGGTGGAATGAGGAAGTTAAGAGAGCCATAGCAAAACGCCAGGAAGCCTCCAGGGAACACAGACATGCTAACCAGCGGGTTGAACCGACAGATGATGCTCAAAGAAAATTGTAAATCTTTCTAAGCTGTAGAAGAAATGCATCCCTTCTGATCAGTGAAATGTTCAGAAGAAAGGGAGCTCAGTGGCTGGCAGAAGTACATAAAAAAGATAGAAAGGCAACAGCGAAATTTTGGAACCTTCTAAACTTTCTAGGAAAAAAGACGAGCCTAGAGCAGAGGTTTATATCTACAGCTCAAGGTGCTAGGCTGGAAGAGGACGAAGCTCTTGAATATATAAGAACAAGGGTGACAGAAAATTTTCAACAAAGAAGTGCTTTATGCACCACAATAGAGAAGGATAAATCAAGTGGCGCAATGGCTTTGCACGACGAGAGTGGGAAATGGATTTCATGAATTTTCACAACCAGAGTGGGAAAGGGCTGAGAAAAGGGTTCATAGTAGTACATCAACAGGCCCAGATGGTATTCCAATTACGCTGATAAAGACATTCGGTCCGAAATGTTAACAGGCTTTGAGAGAGGCATTGAGCAAAAGTTTATCTGATGCTGAAGTCCCCAATAGACGGAAAATTAGCAGGATGAGCATGATCTATAAAGGAAAGAGGGAAAAAGCAGACATAAACAACTACCGTCTTATAACAGTGACATCGGTTGTCTACAGGCTGGCGATGCAGATTATGAAAAAAACTGCAGACATGGATGATGGGGTGCTGGGAGAACTGCAGAATGGGTTCCGAAAACACAGGAGGTTGAAAGACATTCTGTTTTCATTGTCGCATTGCATCGAAATAGCAGAAAAGGAAACAGACTCCTGTGGCTAGCATTTTTCGATATCAAGGAAGCGTACGATGGCGTGGTTCAAGAGGACTTGTGGGGAATACTGGACTCCCTAGGTGTGAAAGATGGAGACACTAATGTTTTAAAAGATATCTATCAAGGTAACAAGGCAGTTATAAAGTGGGAAAGTTAGGTATCCAAGCCTGCATAGGTAAAACGGGAACTTAAGCAAGGGTGTACTCTGTCACCCTCGTTATTCTTGATGTGCCTACAAGAATTAAGCATTTAAAATATATTTTGTTGCTCGTGCATGGCCTCAAATGGTGACCAATCCGATATAGTAATTAGCTTCTGTAATTATATGATGCCTATGCGGGTGCGTGACTGAACTGAAGTATCGACAGGGTGCCAAAAGTGAGCGCGTGACGACGTGAAACATTTTATTGATGTGGAGGGGAACGATAACCTAAGTTGTGAGTCATTGCTTGCAAGACCTTCCACGGTGAACCGTCATTTTCTTATGCACGAATCTGTAAATAAAGCCCTATTATTAGTAACATACATACCTCGCTATAGCTACTTCTGCTAAGGCCATTGAGGTTCATACAATAATTCCTTTGGCTAACGCACAATAAAACTCCGAGACGACAATCACGAGGGGTATTTGGATGAAAACATTTTGTTTTCTGCGCACTGGTCATACAATGAGTATCCGACTAGTTACTCACTATCTGTTGGCATTCCTAATAATTGGTCACACGCCTTTTTTTAAACATAAACAAAGTTTTATAGTTCACAAGCGCACCACAGAACAATGTTTCCTTTGGCCAGGTTACGTGCCAGAGCGTCAGGTACTTTTTTCACGGGAAGATGCTCACTCCTTGTGGAGCGCCTTTGTGTAAAAACGAAAATGAGTGCGCGGAAATTAACTTAGTGACTGCATTGATGAGGCTTGGGCATTGTTGTGCGCAGCCCAGTATGAAATATTTTTTTGCAAACAGAAAACTAGCTTTTCTGAGCTGTAACTGTGAAGCTCGTTGAAGCTTAACCATTTTGAAAAAAGTTATTTTCAGAGTGTTTACAAATCTGAAGAACTTCTCCGAAAGGCCTACCCACAGACGTCTGCCCATGGGGGGCAAGGAGGACGGGAGCCTCTGCTAGTCACCTAGCTGGAAGGGGGGGGGGGGAATACGCTGAATTATTCGCTGAAATGTGCCTTCACCACCTCCTCTGAACGAAAATCCTGCGCATGCCTATCTCTTTCAATGCGGACAACGGACAAGTTCGCCGTTCACAGTGTGCTCGAAGATCAGCACCTCTCGTCAATGTGCAGCACGCACACAGCCAAATTTTCTTAAGCGACTTGTCAGCGCACAGCATTGCTCTTCACCACTGCGCTAACAGAGCTTCGTTCTTTGGAACGCCGAACAATGCATCCTTAACAATGCGTGCTTCTTTTTAGCTAACTTGTGGCCTGTAGTGCCCCCTGGGACAAAGCAATGACTTTGTTTTCGCGCCATGAGAGTGCATACAAAAGCATTGGTGTCAGAGCGCCACCGCACAAAAAGAAACGAGGATGAACGCGCCCGACGAAACTGTCAGAAACGCGCAAGCAACGTATAAACGACTGCGCGCGCCCCCACGCGACTTTTTCGCAGAGGCTTCATAGCGCTCCGTTGGCGCCGCTTGCCGCTCATCACACATCCCTATTCTAGCCACTGTAGTGTTGGCTCAACCTGTTTCCTACAGCGTGCGGGCTTACGAACGCATCGTTGCGCGAGTGTTGTGCGTCATAACTCTGCTTCAATCTGCACTCTTAAAAGAGGCACCACCCAGAGCAACATGTAGTCAGGAAACACTAGTATCCTTGACTTAATAATGACTTGAGAAATTAATTGCTCACACAACCACAAAAATGCCAATTGATTTGGTAAATTTTCTCTGGTTTTGCAGCGAGTCCCCTGTGCTTTGTTTATCGGATTTCCGCTTAGCGGATGTTTTTTTCATTTCTTTTATTGTCAGTAAGGCCATACAGCTTCAATATTAGTACCTTATGACGGGGACTGTCACTCGTCACTCGTCATATGCTTCCGCACAATACGAAGTGCAAGACCATGCACTTCGCGAATGATAATTTCAAAAAGCCACCCTTATAAATGAGTTCATGTCCCACTATACTGTGTATATTTGAATACTAATTGTCTGTTTCATATGCTGCGTGTAAGAAAGTTTGCACTTCGAACGCTGAGCGCAGTGAAAACCAGCTACCACCACGTGCTTGATCCTTGGTCGTGATCCTGCTCAATGGCCGCAAGGTACCGAACTATGTTTACTGCAGACCGATCATGTATCGCTGCACTCTCTACAAACGCCAGATAGACACCTGCTGCAACTGCTGCCGAGTGGGTCACCGCCAAGACGTCTACCCGCACCCCACTGACAAGGTGTGTGATCAGTGCGGTCATGGCCCTCCCATACCGGACCACGTATGCTCTTCACCCAAGTCTGCGCTGTGTGGAGGTGTGCACGTAACGGGTGACCGGACCTGCCGGAGCCGCAAATGAGTACCCTACCTCGTGCGGCGCCGTCGCCAACGTCGTCGACGTCGCAACAAGAGCCGTTCGTCACCGGTGCCCGCTGCAAGCTTCCTGCTTTCAGAATACACCCAGCCTACACCTACAAGGGCAGTTCAACCACAAGACTAGGACACACCGGACAGCTCACGGGCCCCAGACTCCACCAAGTTCATTTGGGTAGACAAGGTCGCCGGTGAAGTTGAGACCCGCGCCACCACGCGCTCCAGATAATTGCCACAGCCCGTAGCGGCCAAAATTCAAGCTTTAGAACGCGAGAATTCTTTTCTGCGCAAAGAGCTTTCTGATATCAAGGTGCTGCTTAAAACACCCCAGCCTCAAGAGCAACCCGAGAGCAACGCGAGCAAACCTCCCACTGCCTCTAACCCAGCACGCGGCGCGAAAAAGCGTGCAGACCCCATGCTAGAGGTCGAAGAACCTCTAATGATGTCGAGCATTACAGAACACCTTACGGTGTTGCTAGAACAGTTCCGTTCTGACATACTGTCCGAAATAAACCCCCTGAAGCTTTAAATGACTGAAATAACAGCTCGAGTACAAATCCTCGAAGCCGACCAGCATCAACAGATGCAGAACCGACCAATACTTCATCATTATTCAAGACTACCTCAAACAATCTCACCATTTGACAATGTAATTGCCTCCGCTTCCCAAAACGGAAGGACGCCCTACAACAATTACTGCGCTCAAACGCTGAAAACCCTTCTGTCCCCCTCCTTCAGGAGACGCTCACCGAGCGTCCTTAATTGCGAGGATACCGTGTAGAGTCAATCTTTCAGAAGGGTAACGAGGCATTGCAACTTGTATTGCAAAGTCTTTTTCGTACACTAAGATGAAGTTCGTCCTGACCTCAAGGCCGAACACATCTTGATAGAACTCATTCCGAACGCGCACCTCAAACAGTCGGTCTTTCTTCTTAAAGTATACAGCTCACCTGCCGACAGCAGACAAACCTTCATAGCTCTCTTTCAGAAGGCATGCAAGATAGCAGGCGACAACCCGCTACTGATTGCAGGCGATTTTAGCGCTGCGCACCCCGGTTGGGGCTACGGATACCTCCACACGAAAGGCAAAGCGCTTGCCACGCAGATAGCACACCACTGTCTCACTCTACTCACATACCCCGCGTTCCCTACCCACAAGGGTAACTCGGTAAAAAGAGATACTACTCTAGACTTAGCACTAGGGCGAAACATCCGCAACGCTACATGGATTAACACACAGGTCAACCTAGATAGTGATCACTACAACTGTAGCACCACTATCACCGCATCCAGTCCACCACCGCGTAAATTCAATGTAGTCGACTGGGATCATTTTCGCACCCTTAGAAAGCAGGATGACAACACCTACACCTCTGTTCGAGACCTGTTCGCTCGGTTACACGAGGATGTAACGAGAGCGACCAAAGAAATATAAACCACTCGCGATGCAGAATGCACGGATAGCTGACTTGCTCACCTCATCAAGGCGCAGCAAGCCCTACGGGCCAAACGGAAAACTCAGAAGCTCAACCGCCGTCTTCGCAAAAAGATCGTGTAGCTCAACAAGCGAATCGAAGAGCACCGTCGCACTATAGCTAGACAGGAATGGGACGAGGTATGCAACCCGGTAGGCGCGCAAATGAGTAAAGGATCCAAATGGAACCTGCCTAAACATCTGTTGGGAGACAAACACACAAAATCCAATCAGCAACTCACCATAGATCGCTTAATTCATAAGCTTCGCTATGAAAATTTTACGGACGAACAGATTACACACGAGCTCACGGCGCGCTACCTCTGTGCCGAATCGAGTTCAGACAGGGATTACCCCCCACTTCCAATGCACACGGAAGAAGACCCATTGGTTTCTCCCTTCACGAGTGTGCAGGTGCAGGCAGTACTTGCTGAGCTGAACTGTAGATCAGCCCCTGGCCCAGACGGGATCACAAACAAACTACTAAAAATTCTAGCGGACGAGAACTTAGACTTCCTCACTAAACACATCAACGAGGTATGGGAATCCAGCGAAATCGCACTCGAGTGGCGCGACGCCGCCGTCGTGCTCATACCTAAGCCGGGCGAACCCCTTGAACTTAGCTCACTCAGGCCCATATCCCTCACCTCGTGTGTGGGCAAGGTGGCTGAGCACGTCATTCTCAAATGGGCCACGCATCATGCGGAAGAGAAACACCACCTTCCTTTTAATCAAATAGGTTTCTGCCCGTCTATGTCGACACAAGACGTCATGCTTATTCTGAAGCGCAAGATCTTAACGGGCAAGTTCAGGGACACCAGGGTCGTGCTTGCACTAGATCTAGAAAAGGCATTCGACAACGTTAAGCATCGCACCTACTACATGCGATTGCTGACGCTGTACCCGGTAACCGCTTTTATGCATACGTGCGGTCGTTTCTCAAAGACTGCAGAGCCACCATTAGACTAGGCTGTTTTGGTTCCAAGACGTACGACTAGGGTCCCAGAGGCCCGCCGCAGGGAGCAGTTCTCTCTCCATTTATCTTTTTTTAGCTTTGAGTGCTCTCCCAAGCAAATTGAGATCAATCCATGACCTGGGCCATGCATTCTACGCCGAAGATATTACCATCTGGTGTGGGGTGGTAGCGACAAGGCCATCAAGTGCAATTCACAGACGGCGTTGGACAATATGCAGGCCTTCCTCCGACAGACGTGCTTACGGCTATTGGTCAAAAAATCTGAACTTTTACATTACAGCCCACAACTAGGCCCTAAATGGATCCCCAACTCACCCATCTCTGTATACACAGAAGACGGTAAGCAAATACCACAAGTCACCTCGGTTCGTATACTAGGGGTGATCCTACAGGAGAACTGCAGAAACGGACTCAGCATAGAGCACATAGCCACTAAATCACACTCGACGTCTAAACTAATCAAACTCGTTGCCAACAAACAAGGTGGACTATCAGAAGAAAATCTACGCCGTCTCTTCCACGCTTTTCTCATGAGCCCCATCAATTATGTAGCCGTGGCTCACCCCTGGACTAAAGGAGATGAGGACAAGCTTGATATGATCATTAGGAAGAGTATCAAACAAGTACTTGCGCTCCCCATACAAACGAACACACCGAAACTTACGGCGCTATGCCTTCATAACACTTCCATTGAGATTGCTGAGACCCAGAAGCTAGCCCAGATTGCTCGACTCTCTTTAACTGAGGTGGGACGTCAACTCCTGGCGTACTTCAAAATAAGCTCTCCAATCATCAACCAAAGAGAGTGCACGCTGCTGTCAGAGCTTCGCGAACGCCTCATCGTTTCGCCACTCCCACGTAACATGCACCCGCAATACAACCCCGGCCGACGTAAGGCTAGAGCAGCTGCCCTCCTCAAAACGGCTGCAGCAATGTCCAATTGAGTAGCTTTCGTGGACGCCACTATAAACGTTCATTGCAAGCACTTAATAGCAGCCGTTACGTCGCTACAAGGTGCATACCGTGCGGAACAGGTAATTACAGCATTAGCCTTGGCGACCACGGATCGCACAACAGTCTACACAGTCACCAAAGCCGCAGCTAGGGCCGTTCGCGCTGGCTCGGTTTGTAAAAAGGCAGCCCGCATGCTCTCGCGTGAAACGTGGGCCGATACTAAACACTTGATCTGCTTCCCTGACCACGTGGGCCATGATGCTCACCCCCTCATCCCTAACGCCAACGAGCTATAGCTCACTCGAAGGTGCGAGACCTTACTCGCCGCGCCAGGAGTAGGGCGGCCCAAGGCCCAAGGGCGAGTCATGGCAGCGGGACCCGCTCCTAACGTACAACAAAATTTGTCAGAACTACCGCCTTGAGCGCAGAAAGTTTCCTCTACCTCAACCTCATCGAACGAGACCACAAACTCTCACTTTACGTCTGTTACAAACAGGTGCTTACCCTTCATCTATCTCTCATTCACGTTTCATTAGTGAAATAAAGCTGGGCTGCCTTCGATGTAGGCTCTCGAGATGCAAGTTGCAACATATGCTATGGCAATGCCCCATGCTGTGCGCGGCTGCAGGATCTCCAGCAACGGTGGAACAGTGGACCACTCTCCTCATAAGTCCGAAAGAGGAAGATCAATTCTGGGCTGTACGGAGAGCCCACGACCTGGCCGTCGAGTTCCACCTCCCGGTCCCATCGTGGATGTGGCCCGCGGATGAGCCCCCTTAGGAGGACTTGTCTCCTCAGGACAAAATAAAGTTCACCTCAGTTCCGTTCACCAGCACGTGCATAGAGCGGATACTTTGAATGCAGTGTTTGCTTTCAAGCAGCGTAAAACCTGCTGTCTCCACGCTGTTCCTATTTCCGTAACTGTTAGTTGGAAATAACTTGAGAGTTTTGTACCTGACTGTGCAAAAGGTCGTGACTAGTTAACTATTGGAAGAAATATACAACGGTATGAGTGTCAGTGTGCATAATTCACACATTATTCTATTTCACTGTTTCAGCTCTCGCGATCTCTTGTTTCTTCACAGTTAATGATTATGCTAATTCAGTAATTTGTCGTTTGTATTCATCTGCCTCTCCATGCTGCCCAAAACATACAACTATTCCTGTCACCTTTGCCAAAAGGCCCAAGGAAAAAACATCGGAAGAACACACATCAGGCGCATTTAGAAAGAAAAATTGTGCAGCATGAACATTCTTACGGTTCTAATAAGCACTATCGGGGCACAGATGGTTTAAGCCAGTGAAACGTTGCTGTGAAAGGCTATTAATAGTCAGAATTACTTTAAAAACAATTATGAAAGCTTCATTAAGTGTGGGAAGGTATACACGGCCACAGCAGCGCTTACATAAGCTGACAATGTGAAAAAAAAACTGATGACGAGTGTAGCTTTTCTATCAATAGTCATGAAACTACAACTAGCGCTCTTTGCCTTGACACGGGGAAACAAAAAAAGAGAGACCCGCAAAGCAGAAATACGTGAGGCCTCTAGGTTTATGGTCAATAAAAAGCAGACGCAATTGAACATAACCGTGCAGTAAACAGCAGAATAAACTCTACGTAACAGCGCAAAAAAATGGCACGGTTTTTTACGCATTCACCCAAGGCGACCTGAAGGTGACAGCCAGCCGTCTGTTTCTTTTTGTTCGGTCAATTTATTGGTCCTCTTCTCCATCCTTACGATTGTTTTCTGCACCTAAAGTGACTTTGCATTGATTTATGACTGCAGGAATTCCAAAGTTTTAGCACCTCACCTGGTTCTACTTGGCCTCCGTAATTGGCGGGTCGATCACACGATAATGAAGCAGTGCGAAGCGACGGTGTCCTCTCATGACATGATCATGGGACCAGCATGATGACCTTACACATTCTGGTGATCTGTGATATCACGATGCCGTCGAATGGTGAAGCAATCGCACGCTGATTTTTGCATCATTCCTATTGACGCCGGTACCGCGGAACGCCAAAGACACAAACGGTCAATTTTTGGTGAGCTATCTGAGGTTTCCGTTTACAAACAAACATGAAGCTCGACCGTTTGCGTCCCGCGTCGGCGACGTCAAGTGTTCGAAAAAAGCCATCACGTAATGACAACATATAGAATGTCAGACATCGCGGGACAATGCGACGTCATCAAATTATCTTGTGATCACTTCATTGTATGACATCCGAGCTTTGCGCAATGTGGTCTTATCAAAGAGGCAATGCAAAATCAGTTTTTCAGTGGCTCCTATTTCGGAGACAGTGCAAACATCGTTAGGTCTAGCAAGTTTTCAAAAGGTGGTGTGAATAGTGGCGGGCTGTGCGTCGGCCGGGCGGTGCAAAAGGGTCACTGGCCCCCTTCAAGTCACACCAGCACCTGCACACACCCATGCTACACCAGTGCACTTCCCCAGCCGCGATGCCAAACGGGTTTGCAACCACGAAACAATTCTACTGACAGTCACAGACTGGCGTGGTAGGGTCCGTACATCGACTGAGAAGAAAAGTAATATAGCTTTCGCCATCGAATCGTCTTAGGTGGATGAATGAGGGACCCTCTAAGTTGTTAAAGAGGCAGCTAAGTCTCTCATCATAAAAAAAATTCTAGTAGTTATTAACAGGGTCAGCTGCAAGTGTAAAATCTCTGCCCGTAATCACAACGAGGACACAGGTAACAAAGGTCCAACTTAGCTGCAGCACCACAAACATCGACGCCATGAAGTAGCACCAAGAAATGAACGAATATTATGATTGTTGGGGTTAAGGTTTCAAATTCACCATGCGATTAGGAGAGACGCCGTAGTGAAGGAGGGCTCCAGAAATTTAAGCACACGGGCCTAAAGCATTTTCGCCACCGTCGAATATGCGGCAACCGTGGCCGGAATTCAACGCCGCAACCTGCGGGCTAACAGTCGAGTGCCTTAGTCACTATACCACTGTGGAAGGTAAGCAAGAAATCAAACGTCCAGTGACTTTCACATGTTATCACAGCCCATAACTGAGCAAGTGTGTCCGTCACTTTCCCTATTCACCATGTTCAGTTTATGGTTATTTGCGACGAAAACTACAGTCTAGTATGCGTGAACGAAAGCCAGAGTGATCAGCATAAGCGTTTTTTCAAAATAACAGCTCCCTATACCAGCCAAAACCACTCACGGTGCGCGATGAAAGCAGGTGAAAGCAGGAAAGCATAGTCTGCTCTGACCGCCGGCGCTCTGCTCTCCCATAATGCTCCAGTCCCGATCAACTAGAGGAAAGCGTGGCGCTACGATTTCTAAAAATTTCTATTACTCGGTTTTCGCAAACCCCATTCTAGTCACCCTATCTTTGTAGGTACGCATCTAGTATACCACAGGTTCACCACACGGATGCCAGTGTGAATATCCTTGTGTTTTGCTGAATGTCACTTGTATGTTGTGTGTGTGTGTGTGTGTGTGTGTGTGTGTGTGTGTGTGTGTGTGTGTGTGTGTGTGCGTGTGTGTGTGTGTGTGTCTACAATACTGAGTACATCTCATCCGACCAACATAGATGGTGCACGTGATAGAACTTACTTTTTTCACACATAAGCAGTTCCTGCTTGAGTAGCCATAAACTTTTTCAAAGCAACTTTGGTCAAACTCCTCTTCTCTCCGTGAAAGCATGTAGCCCTGAAGAAAGAAAAGTACGATTAGGAGAAATTATTGAATAGATTATGAATGGCATGAACGTTTCGAAGTGCATATAATTGAGAAATTAGGGAAGGTTCGTGATTGTGAGCAGCACAATTGAGTACCGTGCATCTGAAATCCATTTTCTCCAAACAAACAAAAATACATGGCCTGATAACCTTGAATATTATGGCCATCATCGAACTTAAGTGGGTATTCGACTAGTGCTAAGTGCGAAACCAAACAAGGTCCAGAATTGTGAACGCTTTCTTATGTTATATGTTCAGCCAGTCAATAGTTGTTATGAATGTTAGCCCCAATTTTCTGTTCTACGAAATGCATGTTTCTCGCTGATTTTCATCAGCCTGCTCTGTGTATTGCTTTTTGATGTCACTTTTAATATGCTCGGCGTATTGATTTTTTAATGCTTGTCATGTTACTGCTTTCATTGTACTGGTAGGTGGGATCATTCAAACTGCGTATACGTAGCCATCATCACATCATTCTTCGTGTTTATGAACCTGTGGTAGCTATATGGTAAAAAACGTCAAGTAAGTACTTACTACAATAGACGCAAAAAAAGATAGTAGGAAGGAGCCAAAATATAGCGAAAGTTTGCAGCTGCACAAATGTGAAACCTATTGATGGCCGAAGCATGCATTGTGCGCTAGTGTTTTCTGTAGCGACATTGCTGCTAATGGGCAACTAGATACAGAAAAAAGTCAACGAAAAAGAACAAGAGCCTTATGAATATCAACATATTTGTAAACGTTCTAAACTTATTTACCTTGTAAAACTCGTAAACCTATTTGTCCCCAGTGAGAGGTGTGCCCTGGTTCTGTAAACACCATGCACATGGTGGCAGCCGTATCTTCGATCTCGCATCACTTTCGCGCTTCGTAAGCTTGTGTAGAACCTGCTGATATAACCTCTTTATTCTTCGAAGTTAGAGCAGGCAACTTATCTTTGGCTAGACATTTTGCCGCCATGCCATCTACCGACATCAACTATAAGATTTTATTCTGGCTATCGCTTGCGCCGAAGCGTACGCACAGCCAACCCTGTGATTGCATCCACCCTGGGGATTGATTAAGAAACGGCAAATTAGTCAATAAACCACCACCTTTACACCTTTTCAACCAAGGCTGCTTGGGCGTCAATATAAGCCCGGCTTGGCTGTTGGCAACATGCATGACCCCCCCTCCCTTAATGCAGAGCCGAAGCTGCTGTGATGTCAGCTTTTCTACTCCCGCGCAACAGCCCAGAATGCAGACCTCGCCATTAATGAGGTCTATACTCCATCTCACCAATGCCTTCAGCACTATCCAAGTTACGGGTTGTACGAAAGCCATACCATTGCGCAGCCATAGTTCCAGATATAATCACCCTACAATTGGCAAGGTTGAGAAACTTGTAATACTTTGGCACCTGTTTCTTCACGCCGGTGTGTGATATATTGTTCTCCGCATTTTTAACGTGTGCTAAAAACTACTGTATCAGCGATTACTGGTAGCGGTCGTGATTACTGGTGGTGGATAGAATCAAATACGAATCAGCGTGGCAGCATTCGTGCAGGCACATGCACCTGCTTGTATTTGGGCTTTCTATTCACCCAGTGCACTCGCAACATCAAATAAATGGTGATATTTTGAAATGAGTCATCACTTACTGCCATCTCACGCTTCGTCATATCCCTCTCATATACTTTCAGCTAGCGCTAAGGCCTTCTAAACCACAAACAACGATATTTCTCTTTTAGGGGAATAAAGTAGCCATTATTCCGTACCTCCACGGTTTTTAACATGCCCTAAAACGCATTGCTGATGGTTCAAGTGTGGCGTTTGGTTTTTTTTTTGCGCTAGATAAACTGCTTTGTGCAGATTTAATAGGGCGTGTGGCCCTATGACGCGCAAGTGCCGTGACGGCCTAAAAACAATTTTTGTTGACTGTACAAAGGGTACAATATCTACTCTGCCTTTGACTTGTAGCAACTTTCTTGGCCAAAGGGGACCATTTCTCAATGATAGACTCTGAGAGCATCGTTACAACGTGTCAGAGATGAAAGGAGATTTTTCGGTAAACATTGCAAGCACATCAAACGAGACCTGTTGCAGCTTGGCGACCTGGGCTGGAGGAAAGGCTCAGAAACCTACCGATCTTCAAGATCATAGAGGAGCTTTTATTGGATCTACAATCAGACAATCAGGGCAGTGCCCTTACACGGCACTTATTTCTGCCGGCTTGGAATACTGCTACGAGCGCACGACTAGAGCAGACGTGCTTCACACCAGTTCTTGTTATTTTCGTGAGGACGGGTAGAATCCAGCTTTACACTTCCTCAAAATATATTCTATCATCTTCGTAACATCGTTCTGCACCAAAAGAGACCTTTCTCATACCGGTGCGTCAAATTTTGGCTATTTCAAGCCCACTTGTTGACCAGACCTCGTGGAAGCAACGCTCGCCCAACCAAGCGTTCAACCTAAGGCTGACTTCGTCAGGACTTCTCCGCAGCCGCAGCCACATATGGCGGCTACCGCTCTCTGTAGGTATGGACCCATGATGTTAGCGTGAAAATTTTTCGACTCAAATTCCCGAAAAGCCCGTTTCACTAACGGATATTGTGGATGAGTGAAGGTTCACCGTTGTGGCCCTCCGCAACTGTCCCCAGCAAATTAAAGCTACCAAAGGTTGAGCCTCTAATAAGGCGATGTCCGCGAACTTTTTACCCGAGAAGATTTCGTCCAACATGTAGGGCGTAAAGTTCAAAACCACAATATAATTATGAGAGACGACGTAGTACAGGGCTCTGGAAGTGTCGACCACCTGGGGTTTTGTAATGTGTACTGAAATCTGAGCACACAGACTCACAGGATTTTCGCCTTCATCAAAAATGCAGCCGCCACAGCTGGCATTCGATCTCATGACCTGCGGCCACCTGAGAAGAAGACCTCCCATGTATTGTAGTGGCCTAACGCTATGCTCGGCATTACTGCGAAAGACTTCTTCATCATGCTAAATCCTCGGGTCACAGTGGATCTGAATGCTACCTTTCAACCAGGTGAACTAGCAAGCTCACCTTATATGTGAACGCAACCACAAGTCATTCTATCAAGAACAAAATATTGTTACGAGTGATTGTGTTTATTTACAGATGAGGTGAAATGGCGCTGGAAAAGAGCAGCACACTTCTGAGACAGGCCTGGTCCGGTTCACCCAACCACACAGTTCAAGCGCAACTCCACTACTCTTCTTCTTCTTCCGCGCCCTGTAGGCACGCGCAATAAGCCTATGATGATACTGTTTTAGGCGGGCAACGTGAACAATTTGCGTAGTGCACGAACACCGGTTATTGGCTGTGACTCGGGCGACAACGTAATTCACGTCACTGAGACGAGTGACTACCACCAATGGGCCGGAATAGTTTGCTAGAAACTTCCGGTACAATACTTTCCTAGGAACAGGGTCCACAGCCAAACGTATATATATAGTCACCAGGAGAAAACTCTACGGGGATATGGTTGGTATCGTAGCGACTCTTGCTGTGTTTTTGAGAAGACAATGTTCGAAGGCGTGCTAGTTGATGCGCTTATTCAGCAGGACAGAACGTCTGAGCGATGGAAAGACCTTCCTGAGGCGAGAAAGGCAACAGCGAGTGCAGAAAGCTCCGTGGATTTTCTGCGTAAAGCAGAAAGAAGGGCAAATGTTCAGTAACGTCATGATTGGCGGTGTTATACGCGTAAGTAACGAACGGTAAGTTCGATTTGTTCTCTCAATGAGACTGTTAGTTTGCGGATGGTAAGGGGTGGAGTGGCGATAAGAGAAGCCACAGAGGCGCAAAATTTTTTTCAACCACATTGGCGATACATTGCCGTCACCGGTCACTGATGATGACCCCTGAAGCACCGTGACGCAGTATGACCCATTGTAACAGAAAAGAATAAACAGCGGGTGTTGTGGCCGATGTCAGTGCGTCCGTTTCCGTATATTGGGTTAAATAATCCACACACACTATAACATATCGGTGCGTGGATGGGGTCTCAGGAAGGGGATCGAGATAGTCGATGCCGACTTTTTCAAAAGGGGATGTCGGTGTTGGGATGGGCTGTAAGTACCCTGCCGGGGCAGTGGTGGATCGCTTGTAGCACTGACATATAGCGGAGCTGGTGACGTACTCTTTTGTGGTCTTCCACATTTTCGGCCAGTAGAACCTCTCACGTAGTCGATGTACCATACGTGTAAAACCGAGATGACCGGATGGTACGTCATCGTGCACAGAACGAAGAACGACTTGGCGCAGGCTTTCTGGCATCACTAGAAGCAACGGGAGGCCGTCGGCTGAATAGTTCCTCTTATACAGCAAGCCATTTGAAATTGTAAAGTGCTTGTCGGCGGAGTTATTTGCAGCTTCGAGCAAGGGTTTCAGGGTAGAGTCGCGCTGTTGCTAACGTATAAAGCTGCTGGTATCTGGGAAGTCAGACGAGAAAGAAACTAAATAGTCAACAATGTCATCGTCGTCAGCAATGGTGTGTACTGAAGGAAGGCGGGATAAGCAGTCGGCATCTCTGTGACATCGTCCGCTCCTATAGGTCACAGAAAAGCTGTACTCTTGGAGCTGCAACGCCCAACGAGCCAGCCGGCCAGATTGGTCACGAAGTCCCACAAGCCAACATAGTGAGTGATAATCGGTCATTATTGTGAACTCGCGGCCATTAGATACGCTCGAAACTTCTGAATGGCGAAAACGACTGCTAAGCACTCGAGCTCGATGACGGTGTAGTTCTTCTCTGCTCTGGATAGTGTCCGACTGGCATACGCTACGACGTACTGACAGCTGTTGCAGAGTTGGACCAGCACAGCACCAACACCTAGCCCCCTAGCATCAGTATGAAGTTCAGTCAAAGCATCAGAATAAAAAGGCTTTAGGATTGGTCCTGAAGTCAATAAAATCTTCAGCTGTTGAAATGCAGGCTCACTTTTATCATCCCACAAGTACGGTGTGTCTTTATGAAGAAGGGACGTCGGTGGGGAGGCAAGTTGTGTGAAGTTCTAAATGAATTGGCGGAAATATGAGCACAGACCCAGAAATTTTCGCAGGTCCTTCACTGTTCGTGCTTGTTCAAAGTTTCTAACCACTGCGGTCTTCTGTGGGTCTGGTGTTACACTTCTTTATCCACGAAGAAGCCTAATACGAGGGCTTGACGTTCTCCAAAATGGCACTTCTTTGAGTTTAAAACGAGGCCAACTTCGCGTAAACATTCAAATACAAGTGCCAAGCGGTGGTTATGCTCTTGAAAAATTTTGCCGTAGATAACTACGCCATCTAAATAGCACATGCAAATATCACATCTTAGTCCACGGAGTACTGTATCCTTAAATCTCTCGAATGTCACTGGAGCATTGCACAAACCAAAGGGCAAAATGTTAAACTCAAACAGACCCTCCGGATTTACGAAGACCGTCTTCTCTTTATCTGAGAGATGCATAGGATTTTGGCAATACGCAGAACGCAAATCAACAGAAGAAAAATAGGAGGCAGAATGCAGGCAATCAACGGCATCGTCTATACCCCTACTGAAACGTTCCGTATGAAATCTTACGGAAAATATATGGACTCTGTAACATTTCCTTATGCTACATACGGAAAACATAAGGAGTTTTATGGAAATATACGGAAGTTGTATGGCATTTACGGAAAGCTTCTTATGGAGTATACGGAAAGATAAGGAAACTTATGGAGCATACGGAGAGTTCATTATGGAAGATATGGAAAGATAAGGAAAGTGTATGGAGTGTACAGAAGCTTTCATAAGGAAAATGCAGAATGTAAGGTCTTACGGAAATATACAGATTTTGTAAGGTGCTTACGAAAATGTGCAATAGTGTATGAAAGGCATCTGGATTGTTGCATAAATGTGGAAACTCTACAGTTGTTGTCACATTTTCAGCAGGAAATCCGAGGTCTATAAAGTTTTAAATGAATTCACAGTGACATATATAGTACAAAAGAATAACGCAGGCTAGTCTTTGTTGTCAGTCACCGCTGTTCGCCCTTTTCCAGAATGAATACAGCTTCTGCAGATGACCAGGTGCTAAAGTCTGTCAAACGGAAAATGTGTCATTCACAAGGAATGACAATAACTGTCAATTTACTTGCATGCTGTCACACGAAAACAAATCAAGCAAGAAAGCATAACTTCAAGGGCTTGTTTTTTGGTAGAAACAATAATAATGAGAACTAAATTCAATGTGAAAGAACTTGTCAATATAATGAAACTGTTCTCATTAACATTGGCAAAGAGAAATGTCATTTTAAAATATCGACCATGAGCTTAGCTCTCCTGAGCACCGACAAAAGAAATGAAAATCTATGAAAACTAATTGCATGTAGCCTAAAAATAATTTTTATTGATAGTATGTGCTCCTACACTATAAATACAGCTATACACAACTTGCCACAGCTTCACGACAGAAACGAGGTAGGGGCAGATGGAGTGGTCAGAAAAATAATTAAGTATGAGAGCACAACTGATATGTACGGACATATAATGGTGCTTATCATTGATGCTCGGATGGTCGTGTATAGAGCTGGGTTGTTTTGAGATTTTCAAAAGCATTGTTTCAAACCACCATGCAGATTACGCTTTAATTGTAGTGCTACATAAGACACAACTTATGGGCCAGCTTTAATGAATAAGAAGATTATAGGTTAAACAAATGCTTTAAAATATATCATATCATGGCTGCATGGACGCATACAAGCTATGTAAAGCGCAATAAAGTGAGGACGCATGAGCTTCTCTTGATGCTTCAGTTCTACATAGATGCTTCAACTGTGCTGCAAAGAAATTTAACCAATATCTGTGTGTGCAACATTGTCCATTTTAAACTATCTATATGTATATATATAATTCCTACTGCGAGTTAAGCTACGTAGCACTCCATAACTTTTCCTTTTATTAAAGGCAATTTTTCAAACAATCAACGTTATTCATTTTCTGTCTCATGACTTCGTGCCCGCAATTCTTGTTTTGGCTCGATCACAATTGTGCAGCCTTTATTTTGGAGGAATCAAAAAACATCAACCAAAATATATTTTGGAACTGCTTCTCGGTGATATTGCCTTCCCTCAACTGCCACAGCTTAAGATGAGTCATATAGCAAGTCTCGCGCATACCTAGGGCCTACCCTTGAAGAAACTGGTCCGGCTGTGAAATGCTCAGTTTTATCTCAAATAATTTTTTTTTGGTTTGAGTTATCTTACTTCTCGAGTCCCTTCACAATCAAGCAGACCCAATGTTCCCCTTAGTCCTTACTTTTGTTATATTATAAAATAAATTAAAAAATTAATAATGAAAATAAAAATACTAATAACTGTTGCGCAAAAAACACAGTCCCACAACGTACTTGAACGCAATATTGCTTTTATTTTCTTTTAGAACCTAGGGCATTAGAAGAGATAGCAGTACAATGAAAACGTTTAAAAAAAATTTGACTTGGCAGGACTCGAACCTGCGCCACTTAGTTGAGCTTGTGTACGTGAACTGAGGGCGTCAGCTTGCTAAGCTAATCGCGGTTTTTTTTTCTTTATTACCTGCTTTCGTACCAACCACATAATACAAGTGACACTGATATGAAGGTATGAAATGTACAATATTTACATGATGACATAACAGTCAACCAGCATGGTGCTGATTTCGTTACTATAACACTCGCAAAGTCAGCAAAGGCTCAAGTCGTGGAAGCCATACTGGTGACTCCGGTGCCGCTTTATAAATCTCAAGGAACCAGTGAATGCTTTCTCTGAAATAAACATATGCCGGCCGTGCATCCTTATCACAGTGGTAACCTGCCATTCTCGCTCTCCATATGCAATGGAGGCCCATGAGCATAACCGGAGAAATGCCCTCGAAGCGTGCGCTCGGCTTGGAAAAAGCACGAGCTGAGAGGAACCAGGTTCGGGAAATCGAATGGGGAGGGAAAATATTAACTGATACAGACGATATCAAAACGGCGTTTACCGAGCATTATAGGGCATTGTTCACTGTGCGAGATGTAGATTTCGAGAAATTTGAGCACGACTTCCTGCCTCTCATTCCCCGCATCGAGGACGAAAGGAAAAAGTATTTAGAGCGGGTAATAACGGAAGTCGAGGTAGAAGAAGCGATTGAAAAGTTAAATCCTGGGAAGTCGCCTGGGCCTGATGGGTTAACGGCTGCTTTTTACAAAACTTTCAAGCACGAACTGAGCCCGATACTGACAGTCGTTTTCAATGAAGCATACAAATTGGGCACATTGCCTCCGTCGTACCGGTCGTCTCATACTGTATTAATACCCAAAACCGATAACGTCGACAAACTAAGATCTGTCACAGCGTACAGACCGATAGCTTTGACTAACGTCGAATATAAGATATATATGAAAATATTAGCACGCAGACTACAGACTGTGATTCGGGGTATCGCCGGACCTCATCAAACATGTGGTATTAAAGGGCGGTCTATTGTCACCAATATCCATAAAGCACGGAGCATACTAGAATGGTGTGATTATTCACTTGAGCGGGTCGCCATTCTACAAATTGACTTAGAAAAGGCTTTCGACTGTGTAGACCATAGGATTTTGTTTGCAATTTTAAATCACGTTAATCTCGGTTCGGTTATCTGCGAGGGAGTGGCTCTGGCATACCAGAAATGCACTACGAGATTGATTGTAAATAAGAGACTGGGGGTAGCCATCAGTGTGCAACGTTCGGTTCGCCAGGGCTGCCCCCTCAGCCCCCTCCTTTTTTGTATTTACATAGAAACGCTGTGCATGAAAATAATCAGAGACAAGAGTATCCTTGGTTTTAATTTACAAGCAGCAGAAGTGAAACTGCTGGCTTATGCAGATGATATTGCTATCTTTACTCGTGACCAGCGGAGCATCACACAGGCTGTCCAATGTGTCCGTGAGTTCAGCCAAGTTACCGGGAGCGGCGTGAACTGGGGCAAGTGCCTTGGGCTCTGGCACGGGTCGTGGCCAGCGAAACCTGACCGCTTCGCAAACACGCCTTGGGTGACGACCCCAGGCAAGTACTTAGGCGTTCCACTAGACTGTTATCGCGACAGCGATCAGTATTGGAAAGGGCAGGTTAAGGAGAAACCAGAGAAAGTGGAGAAGTGGAAAGGAGGCGCCCTTTCGATCTTTGCCAGAGCCACAATTTGCAACTTGTTTTTCATCAGCAAATTGTGGTATGTTATGCAGGTCATACATTGTTCACGGACTAATGTGCAGAAACTGCACAGGATATTTGAGACATTTATTTGGACTTCTGAATGGGAGCGATGCAGTCGCACAAACTTGTTTAGACGGGTGAAACACGGAGGTCTCGAACTAGGCCACCTCTTTCTACGACAACTAGTTAACCGGTTTTTGTTTTTTAGAGATGCGACAGACTCTTTTCTACGCACAGTATGTCAACTCAGACTAGCAGGCGCACTCTCTGAATATGTTGTTTCAACCCAACATTGCGTGGGAGGGATCGGGGGCTATTATAGAGAAATTGTGTTCAGTGTAAGGTTTCTCACTGTACGTTTTTCACGAGAGTATCTGGCTGCCGTAAGACGAAAAGAACTTTATTTTGCGTTATGCGATATCGTTTTTCCAGTGCCTATATACCGATCTTCATTCAGTGGAGGCCCAGGTAGCGATGTTCTAAAGAGGGTTAAAAGAATGCAAGTCATGCCGGGAGCCAAAACCTTTTTCTTCAAGCTGCATAGTGGGACACTGCCTGTTAAAACTTTTTTGGAGAAAAAGGGGTGCTATATGCCTTGGGATACCCATTGCCTTATTTGTAAGCTGCCAGAAACGGTAGACCATGTTTTTCTACATTGTTGGGAGGGGGTTTATTTTTGGGATGTTTTGCAGAGATCAGTAAAAAAAGAATTCCCTTTGGACTCACATGGTATCAGATTTCTAAATGTAGACAACGATGACGGGGCTCCTTTTGCTAAGCTAATCGCGGTGGAGAGTAGTGCGCGTTCAAGTTATGTATATAAATTTGCTTTTTACACGCTATGTGTTGGCATATTTTCGTACGATATGCGATTGTATCTATTGTTGTCTGCATATGTTTTGTGATTGTATATACGTCACATGCTTTTCGCATGTCTTTCAACTATAGATTGCTGCCCCGCCGCGGATGAAAAGAAGTATTTTTACACCCACACACAAGCTTGAGCAGTTGAAGGTTGTTTCCCGGGGCTCTCTTGCGATTGAGTCGGCCACCACAGGGAATTAGAATGATACGCCATTAATCCCTACATCTAGCTGTATTCCACTCAGTAGCTCTATCGCTTGATGACAAATCGAGCGCGGGGCGCGACGCTATTGCGCACGACCATGCCTCGCGTAGCGGCGATGTCAGCTGATTGCGCCGGCCGGCTTGCTTCGATTTGCTTCAGAGCAAAGAAATGTCATACCTTGAAAGATTGCGTACTGCACTATGTCAAAATGTTACTGCTTTGTAGCCATCCTATGATTCATTGAGAGTTTATAACTCTGATATCACTACTGTAGAGCTTTGCGTCGGCGACACGCACCGAACGTGAAACCGCACTACGTTAGTCGTAGAAGCAGTAGGAGGCTGTCGTCTGCTAGAACAAAAACGAAACAGACCTTTGAAAATATTCATAAGTTGTAACTGGTTTTTTGAATAACCGTTTATCACTTTTAAAGTTATTTTGCCAGATAACGTACTTTTTTTTCAGTTTATAGCAGCGACAGATGTTTTTTTTTTATTTTCCTCACACAGATATCCAAGTCAAATCCATTCACAGCTGAAGCCACATGTTGTTTGTTTTCTTTGTTAACCTAGGCATACCGTTTCGTTGCATCTCTCATGTGTTCGCGCTGCTACACACGAGAGCACGAAATGTTAAATTTACGCAAGGAAGGGCCGTTCCTCGTTCGTAAGATGTGCTAAGATTGCGCCCTATTCCCGCGGTTGTTCGAGTGTGGATCAAGTGCGAGTCGTCCAAGGAATCGGCGGGTTGGGCGGGCGCTCGAAGGACTCCGAGGTGACGGCTGACGCCTGTAGTTGCTTCCCTCAGGACAATGTGAAAGAAACTAAAGGTAAGGAGGACACTTTTTTATGTAGACCAAGTATGCCGCTCAGTGCAAGTGTGTGTTGCTGCACTCGAACGAGGCGTCGTGAAACGGCAACCTTACGCGCCTTTGCGAATGCGGTTGCCGATTCGCTTTGACAACGCTAACGCCAGCAGAGCCATGGCGCATCGGCGTGGCCTTACTGGAGCTAATTCGAGACAACTGCGGCAACATGCATGTGTATGGTGATCGATTTTTTTCATATGTGCAATGTAGTGAGGAAGACGCACATGGTGCTTGCTACGTTGTTGATTAAACGAAGCCTGCAGTGCCATTTGATGCAAAGCAGCATTTTGTTTACGTTCGCGGGCGATACAATTTGTAACTTGGCTCGATTCACCTAGCCAACCGCATAAGTGGGTTGATTAGCATACGTTCACGGTAGAGCGTTATTATGCCCCGAAACAGTGGCGTGTGCTTGTTGAAAGATATAAAGTGTGTGCCTAGTGTAGAGAGAGAGAGAGGTGTTCGTGCAATCTGCATGTGTACCTGCAAGACGCTTTTGCTTGTAACTAATAATGTACCGGCCAGCACCTACATTGTACGCCTGACTTTGAAGAAAACTTGCATGCACAATGTGAGATTTTGTAATCTGCCAGAGTTGCTTTTTATAAAATAATACACTGCCAGCATGTTCAAAATATGTTTCGCTGCTGTGTGGCAGGGGTGCGGTTATCACGCTGTTGTGTAGTTGCTGATGCAAGCACTTATAGTTTTGATGCGTTAATATTTCTCATCTAACTCATCAGGTGTTTGGCTGTTTCAGCACAAACAAGATACCTTCCAGCTCGGTGACCATGCAATTTTTTCTGCACACTGCGCAGACACCGAGATGTACCCACTCGCAGATGGTCGCGTCAAGTGCATATTTACCTTGACTAAAATGTCGAATCAAGTTTTTTCATCGACCGGTCCCTGCCCTGAGTGCTAACATCTTGGCAAACAAGACACATTGTTATGGACACTGCACACACCACACACAATATTCTCAGTTGAACCGATATTCTCAATACCTTTCAATGCACACTACATGCCGCAATCAACAGTGCACATTTTTGAAGACTATGCCGCTGTTCCTCGCACAGGCCATTACGTGTGTTCACTTCTTCAAGATAAACAGACAGCGTGGCAAATATTTTACCACACAGTTTACCACACAGCTAGACGTTTGCTGACACATACTACAGCTAATGTCGACATTGTAACGTGAAGTGTAAACTTTGAAAAATTAAAACTTGCCCCAAACACCGCACGACTGTACCGGGCTGAGCCACCAGCGGGAGTGTTTTTCCAGCCACACCTTTTACATGTGCCAGTGACATCATGCTGTGACGTACCTTGGTAGGGGCCTATCGCTGCATACTTTATGTGAATGAGGGTCCTGTTAGTGAAAGCAGGCATTGTCGATTTCGTAACTTGTTCATTCCCAACTGGACCTTCATTTGCACGAGTTGTCGGACTGATATTCAGGCGAACTTTTGTGCAATAAATTGTACAGTTGGGAGTCTGTGCTTGCCCCATACTGTTGTTACTGGTGTTTCTTGTTGTTACTTTGCACTGCTCATTACTGCTCACCTACAGAAACTAGCCTATCTTGCCACTGTTTTGGACAAGATGCAGCTGGCAAGTGCGATAGTGTTCATAACTCTAAATTCTCAAGCAAAAATTATCAATTCATATTCAGTTAGTTGCATTCATATCAGTACATTATAAGAAATCATTGATTAAACATGAATCCATGTTCCTTCACATAATGCTCACAACTTTTATATCAAATTGAATGGTGTTTATAAAAAACATGAATTTTAGCTAAACTTCATGCTCTTTTCTCGAACAGCTCACAAATCGCTATTGCATGTTTACTTGCTATGAATTGGACTGTGTTTGAAATACATTGCAATACTTCACCGGACTGCCAGTACACTTCACATTGGGGGAACATTTATTAACCATGGATTGATTAATTAAGAACGGAAAAAAAGAAGCGGCAGGCCTGGATACTTGATAATGGCATCCGTTTTGCTACCCAGCGCATTATCATGCAAACTTCCTATAGAGTGGTTATGCGCCTTGCATGTGTGTCTGTAAACCAAGAACTTTGGGTAGAACTATATTTATCTTGCAAATGGTTGCAGGACTGTGGAGGCTGTAGGGCTGCTTAGGAATGGTGGAATCCCTAGACATGTGTTCAACCTTGCTGCATCAGCTCCTTGGTGTTTTCACGGCATCTTTACAGATGTGTTGGGTGAGTAAAACAAGCAGGTTTCAACACAAGGAAAAGTATAATATGGCAGCACCTCTTGTGCGTGCCTTACATCCCAAGTATATCAAATATTTATCTTGCACCTTGTGGCCTGTAATTTTTAAAGAGACACTTCTTTTTGCTTTATATTTGAGTCTTGATGCTTCGACAGCAATGTATTTGTGCTTGACAGCAAGTGTTCTTGAACAAATAACTGATCTCAATAATGACAAAACATTCTTCATACTTGATGCTTAGCATAAGCTAGCACATATCTGTAGCAGATTCAATCATTCATTTTTTGCTGGGATGATAATGGGCAAGTAGCAAAGGCAAGTTCAGATTGGAGTGGTCGGTGACGTCTGTTTAGGCTCTGCCATATTGCTTTGCAGCCAGAGTTACTTGTGGCCACATATACAATGAAGCCACATGACGTGCATTCTAAATGAGATTACCATATCGCATTTCACTGCATCTTAATATGTGCCAAACAAATGCAGATATCATTAGCTTGCCACTATAAAGGGATCCTACACCAACACAAGGTTGAAATTTAGTCGTGGTGTTGCAGCTGTGTACGACTCTACAATGGATGCATAGCCGTGATAATTTGTCTATATGTTGTCTCAATAGTAATGTTACACACATTGTACGATACAAAAGAGGTCCTCGCTGATTTCGCTTTTTTTCGCTATGCTTCTTTCTTGTCTCTTCTTGCCATGTGCTCCTCCTCACTGTACAAGGAGCAAGAGCAGTGGGCACACAAACACATATTTAAAAAAATGTTGTAAGGTGAGCACTGAAAAGCTGAACACTTTCAAAAGGCTCAAAAAGGTAAAGGTATTGTTTCTAGCTACTTTTTGGGCACCCATAGCTAGTTGTGCTGCTGCAGTTAAAAAAAAAGTTAAATGTTAAAAATTATTTGGAGGTGGTTTGGCACCCATAATTGCAGTTACATACAGAACTAGGTTTCAATGCGTAAGCAAAATCTGTTCACTCTAAATCAATCCTAATGATATCGGAAATTCAGGAAATATTCACAGAAAAGCTCAGGAAAAGGCTAAGTGGTTGCCCCTTGAACGTGAAGGAGATACCCTTCTTCTAAAAGGTCAATAGACAGTCTAGTAGTCTCGATATTACATGCATTATAAAATATTCTGGTGTGGTGCTTTTCATGCATGTTATAATGAGAGGGGTTTTAATAGAACTGTTGTCACTTTGACCTGCGTTGCTGAAATTGTTCACATAGTTATAATACATGAATGACTTCATGCCTTTTGATTTTATGCAAATGGTTGGCTTACCCAGTCGGTTTAACTTGATTTGGATAAAATCATAAATGCTCTAATTTTTTTTACTATACAGCAGGTTTATTTTTAAAATACGCGACCATTGATGTGAACGCAGTTGGTGGCGTGCTTGATTAATCCTTCACTATCACCACTCTAACTACACCTGCTACAGTGCATAGTGTGACAAAAGTAATGGTACTTAACATTACTGGCAGCATACACTTTTATGTCTCAAAATGGGTTAAAAAGCCTGGTAAAAATATGTGTATGTTTTGTTTTTCGCTCCAACTAAATATTCTGGTCTACACAAAGTAGCTTCCACTCTTTTAAGTTCCTCAAACTTTTAGGTGTTCAAAAGAAGTATCAATGCCATACACTTTCTTTGTCAGCCTACTCACCACTCTAATAATGAGAATTACCCGACAACATTACCCAGTAAAATAAAGGGATGTTATAAAAAATAATGTCAATTCAATTGTCAAAAAACGTTGCCAAGTTACGTTTTTGTTCACTTTTCTTTTCACAATTTTGTTAAAGTTACTTTTGATAACATCCCATATAGTTTGTTTGGCATCATTTTCTGCTAGTTCTCATTATAATGAGTTCAACAAAGACAACAAACCCTTAAATTTATAGTTCTTTTCTTTACTCATGAAT
The DNA here is from genome assembly GCA_013436015.1 of Rhipicephalus annulatus. Taxonomy (NCBI): domain Eukaryota; kingdom Metazoa; phylum Arthropoda; class Arachnida; order Ixodida; family Ixodidae; genus Rhipicephalus; species Rhipicephalus annulatus. The sequence goes on from WOVY01009689.1 coordinate 2,204,623, forward strand.
CTGAAACAGTGAATCTCAGTAATCTTAGCGGTGTGTGACTTGTTTTTTTTTGATCAGTTGTGCATGTGTTCAAGTACATGCATTTAGGTGGGAGGGCGAACTATTGCCTCCTCCTGTGACTAGCAGATTTTCTGAGAACGGACAGGTGCATAATGCTGCCAAAGAAGTATAGGGATATTGGAAGTAATCGTTACGTAATTGCAATCGTAATGTAATTGCCAGTAGGCAAAAAAAAGGTGTCCCACACTCGCCATAATGGTAACAGGCAGCGCTGACTGACTCTTCCATGTATAAATGCACATATATACCGTACAAAATGGAAGAGGGATAGCCGCCATGGTAGATCAGTTGATAGAGCATCGGACATGTTATTCGAAGTTCGCAGGCTTGGTCCCTGTACAGGGCAGGTTATCTTTTTTTTTCCTGCCCCGCCACGGTGGTCTAGTGGCTAAGGTACTCGGCTGCTGACACGCAGATCGCGGGTTCGAATCCTGGCTGTGGCGGCTGCATTTCCGATGGAGGCAAAAATGTTGTAGGCCCGTGTACTCAGATTTGGGTGCACGTTAAAGAACTCCAGGTGGTCAAAATTTCCGGAGCCCTCCACTACGGCGTATCTCATAATCATATGGTGGTTTTGGGACGTTAAACCCCACAAATCAATCAATTTCTTTTTTTCCTTCTACTTTTCTTTCTTCACAATTACAACACTTCTATTCTTCTTGAAGATTTTCTGGTGTAAAAAAGGTACCTTATAATCTGAAGAGGCAAACAGAATGTGCCAGTGTACGAGTTAGCTCTTGTAGTGGTTACAAGTAAGATATGTTTTGAAGAATAAATCATTCTGCCACTTGCCTAAAGAATGGCTACAGGACATGGCGCTGGATGCACTTTGTTATTTTTGAATCAAGCTATCTTGTATTCTATTTTTATAAATTACATGGGATACACATGACGGTATCACACACTTTAACGCCACAAAGATTATGCAGCGAACAATGTTATAAATGCGAAATTGCATAAGGATAAGGTGAAAACTGCACCCTCAACGAGAACGTACAGAAAGCACAGGGTGCAGGCGTCATTCCTTCTGCCCGTGCTTTTCAAGTGCGAGCTGTTTTCACCTCGTTCTGACCAACTAACTAGATTGAGATGTGTTGTTGTAGTGCAAGAGGATGCTCCACGGGAAACTAGGTTTGTCTCAAAGTCTGTGTGTGTCTTTCAACCTATATGGTGCCCGGTTCAAGAGTTCATGCAGACCAGATCGTGTAAAACAGGACCGTGTAAAATGGACCGTGTAAATAAAATGGACCATGTAAATAAACAGGATCGTGTAAAATGTCGTTTTCATGTGCAACTGTAGTTGTGGTTGTGCTGAATGACCTTTCTTTATATACACTACATAACAAACTTGCTTCTTTAGAGTCGAGTGCATCTTCGGATCGATTGTAAATGTTTGCATATACGAGGCCTTAAGTTTTATAAGAAATTCCTCCGTGTGCTACGAGGAAATGTGTGTACAGCGAAAATTTGTATATCATTATATACAACTCTTAATGCCTCGTCTACAACTTTATGCAGGTTGACCTTGAGCAGAAAACGAGGAGCGGCAGCAGCCCCCAGAAAAGAGCGAGCACCCTCCAAGCTCCCGAAGCTCTCTTCGACAGGAACAGCAAGGTCACTGTGTGGCATTGAAAACCATTGCAAGGAGTGCCTTATCAGTACACTGTGCTGCTCTTTCATCGCAGAAGACGAAGTTGACCACTCCAGAGGAACTTCACGCTGTGTATTGTGAGTGCTTCAGTGGTTTTGTTTTTGTCCAGCCAGCAGTTAAGAAATCATGTGTCAGATTCAGCCAGGATGGCTAGAGGGAGTCGGGCAGGCATGTTTGGACATTTGTCTGGCCAAGTAGTGCCAATTTTCGCACTGGTCCTGTTGGAGTTACTGCCACAATCACAGAAGCTACGTCACCTCTCTAAATGTACAGATGTGTCGGGGATGATTAGCTGCATTAGGCTTTTCTATAACTGATAGCTGCCAACATTCTTCATTATACAGGAGTTTTGTTCCTCACTTATAGGTGTAAAGTCCTCTACAGAAAAAATGCAACACGTCTACTTCCAGGAGATTCCAAGGCCCTACTTGTAGGTTTTTTTGGCTTGTATCATAAGCACCTCGTTTGGGGTACATGAACGTTTTATAAACATGTACAGCGAAAATTTTGGGTGGCTGGTCGTTTTGTCGTTATCTTGTTCCTCGCAGTATTCTTAAGCATGTTGTGCATTACGTTGTCAATTTGGTTCATGTGCATAGAAGACATTACGAAAATTCAGGCTACAGTATAAAAAGCCTGGAAGCAAGCTATCAATAATTTTTTAACAGAGTTGCTTAATCTGATACATGATACATCACTAAACTTTCGTGCGTATTCATCAATGTAAGCTCGTCTTAGTGTTATCCAAAATGAAGATGTGAGTCGACAGATGGAAACATCTAGTGGGGTAATCAGGGTGAACAGTAGAAGTGCTTCAGACAGGCTGGCCGATGTTGCGATAGGAGGACCTATTTTTTAGAAGTCACCTTGTCATCCTTGGCGTGTTAGTTTAAATGGGGTCAGTAATGACATCATCTTTTGGTATAGGCGTGTGTGCCTGTGGGAAATGTTGGTCTCTGAAAAAAAAACCTATAACGCAGAAGAGTGCAGCCCTTGCTTATTTTCAAGTTAGGTTGCGCTGATACAAAGTGTTCTCCTGTCGGAGGTGGGGGGTAAGTTAAGCAAAAAAAGATAAATGATAGAAAAGAAGGAAAAAAAAGAAAGAAAAGGGGAATGCAAAGTAAAAGTAGTGCTACACTGCTCCTACTTTGCATCCCCCCTTTTCTTCTTTTTTTTCCTTGTTTTCTTTTTTCACCTTTTTTGTTACGTTTGCATTGTCCCATCTAGTGCATGAATCAATGACACATGGCTTTGCTATAGCAAAGATGCCTTTGTGGTGTTGGATTGAACAGTGCATTGTACTTCATTTAGTTAATTACAGACTGATCAGTCTTGCAATAAGTGCTTCCTGTCTATCACCACACATGTTCAATTGAAAAGTTTGTGCTTGGCTCTTAGTTTGCTGGTATATAGCTTGTGTCTTGGACTACTCAAAATGAATGTTATTTTGCTGCTGTTTCTGGTAATGAAATTATCCAACATGAAAATATCTTGCCTTGTGAACTTTGTCGGACCTGCCTTTCTTTTTCTTTCCTATGCAGGCATTGTATGTGAGGGAGGCAGTAACAGAGAGGTGATAGCTTGAGCTTCGGAAGAATAAATGCTGGCAGTGAGGCAATTACGCATCAAACATCCCAGCCATTTTGCCAACCGTCCTAAATGTGTTTTGAAAAAAAAATATTGTGCTCGTTTACTGTATTTTTCTGAAAACAGCAAAATGCTTAAGTATATCGCAGAGAACAAAATATTAGGCCACGTTGGTGCCTTCTGGACTTCCCAGGATGTCGTCTGGGTGTTGTTTGTAAAAAGTAAAGTGTTTCAAAAATACTGCCTCTTCTACACCAAATTCGGTCTTGGTATTAAGTAAAGGTGATTGTGTGTAATGCATGAAGCTCAGTAATATTAGTGCAATTTTTTCGCCACATCAAAAGCAAGGAAGCAGTTCTCTTCATATGGCAAGTTATATGATTACACTTTGTCTTAAAGTAGAAATGAATTTTTGAAGTTTTCTTATGATGGCTGTTTTCTGCATTTGATGTACGACAGCTTCCGTTCCGAAGTTCCCCATGGCCCTCAATAGGAGACTTCAAAAATCATTTTCCTCATTAAAACAAAAATTCTAATGATAACACTTGCCATGTAACAAGAACTGTTTATTTGCTTTCAACTTACATATAAAAGTAATTTTCAATTAGACAAACACACAGCTCAAATTGCATCTCAATGTGGACAAAAACGATTATATAGTGATATTTGTAATCTGGACCTAACATTATTTTTTTTCGTAAAATATAACTTCTGTGCAGTGAGTATTTGTAGCTCAAATATTCATACAAAATGCAGTATTGCCATACAAGATATGCAAACGATAAACAGTTTGGCTGAATTCTTCAAAGCCTATGTAGCAGAAAAATTGCACTAATGTTACTTGACTTCAAATACATTAAGAAGCATCTTTACTTAATATGTAGATCAAATTTGATATGGCAAGAAAAAGCGGTACTTTGAAATTTTTCTCACAAATAACACCCGCACGACATTCTGCGAAATTCTGAAGGTACCCACGTGACCACTACTCTTTTCTCTTCAAAACATTTCTGCAAATAACTATTTTCAGAAGAGTAAATTACCATCATTTTTTAAACTATACATCTGTGATGGTCGCCAGGCAGTATGGTTTGTATGTTTGGTGTAGAATAGCCCAGTGCGAAACACAACAAATGGCTGAGCATCCTTTGACGCTCGGGCAATTTCGAAAGCATTTGTTTGTTAGCAGCAATTCAGTTAAGCCCTTGTCTTTATGCTTAGGCCCAGAAACAAAACACAAGTAACTAAAGTAGTCCTAAGAATCATGTAGTCTCACTGTTCCAAGGCTTGTGGAGCCTAATTTAGTGCAAGCCTCACCATTTTTTAAAAATTCAGATTCAACCAGCAAGTTTTGGAGGCACAGTGCATTTTCAGCTAACTTGTTTCACACCAGTTTCTTAGATAAAAAGCGGAAAGTAGAGGTAAAAATACCAATTTAAAGGCATTGTAGGTAATAACAAAAAGGACTGCTTTCTTTTTTTGTGTGGTGCTTTGCCTGAACGCTGTGCTTTTTGTGGTATAGTTCATTGTCTAGTGAACATAGGCCTTAAAAACTAACATTAGCCATGTTGAGGTCGATTTCTTGGTTATAGTCATAGTAGCCATATAAATAATTATGACTTCAAACTTGATTGTTCTTTTGAAGATTTTTTCCTTGCATAATGATATTTGAGAGTCTTAGTCAATTTTGTTATAAGAAAACGTGATGTCATAATAGGGTCACTTTTTGTTGAGTCGTTCAGTTCTACCTTACTTTTTACATTCCTAATAGAGCAGTTATTTTCAATATCGGTATTTAAAATGGAATGAGCATGCTGTATGTAGTAAGGTGTACAGGTAGCACATGCACCCAACTTTTCTGTTGGCAGTTTATTTCTGTTATTCTTGATTTATATGTGGGGTTTCCCGTCCGAAAACCACTATATGATTATGAGAGACGCCGTAGTGGAGGGCACTGGAAACTTCGACCACTTGGGGTTCTTTAACGTACACCCAAATCTGAGCACACGTGCCTACAGCATTTCTGCCTCCATCGGAAATGGAGCCGGGGTTTGATACCGCGACATGCGGGTCAGCAGCCGAATTTCTGTTACTCTTGCTCCCCTATATGTGTGCAGTTCGGTTATAGTTATCTGGCTTGCACAGATTTTTAATGGCGCCTGCCTGGTCCTGCTTGCTTTCATGGTGATTTTAACCTTCATAAGTTGCATAGGTTTAACTTCCAAAATTGTTCAAAATGCCAATTTTGTGCACAAACTGTATAGTATAAAGGCAGCAGATGTACATGCACACACTATTAAATGAACATTGAGAGCTTTCACTTGCTGTTCCTAAAGTTTTACTGTGCAGGAAGCGTTTAAATCATAATTTCATAAGGACATATTAATCGATTATCTCTACCATTAAAAATTGTGACAACCTGGTTATTTTCACTGTGATAAGCATGCTGTTTTTTTGATGTGGCAGAACTAATTTATACACTCATTCCTTCTATTATTCACATATGCATAACATGAAGGATTGTGTGCCTTAAATTTTCAGTTTCATTCTGTGTGTTATATTTCTTGTGCATGTAAACTATTGTGCTAACATGTGTCTCTGACATTATTTGTGCCAATTATTTTCATTTCCAGGTGCCTATGAAGGACGCATAAGTTCTATCGCAGTGACCTTCGAAATTTACAGTGGTGCCGGAGCCTCAAGCAGCATTTCGCCGATTTCCTTAAGGCATTCATGAGATAAACACAGCGCCACACTTTCACAGTGCTATGATTATTATTTATGTTTAAACATTTCGTTTTAAAATTGCTGTTACATTGTGCCACCATCCTGTGGCTTAGGTGGAGCTCGTGCAATTGCGGTGCAGTCACCTCATTTGTGTACGATCAACACTGCAATGTCACTATTCACAGCTGGAGCATACAGACAAATAAAAAACATATTGATTGTAGCAGGGCTGATGTGTATAATAATGCTTCTCTATTGATAATAATAACTTTATAAGTTCTTTAGGTCTTGCATAGAACACTGCATTAATGTGTTGCAATGTAACCACCATTTATGATCGCTAGCATGTTAATTTAGTAGTTTTGTAATGTATTTTATTTAAAAGGTAATTTTGCTTCCGCATCACGACAATTAGTAAGATGCCGATGATTCAATCCCTCATCATGCACGTTTAAGAAATATTGTGATTTGTACACAGTATTGCATGTACTCAAGATGTGGACGTCTATTCAATTTACACATTATATTGCTTTGCACTAGATTCAGCGTAACATGCACACTTTTCAGTAATTTCCGCATGATACGTCTTTCTATAAGATGCGGAGACCGCATCATACGTCTTATGCGGAGTCCGCATCATACGTCTTATGCGGCGTCCACATCATACGTCTTCCATATTCCAATAATTCCGTATGTGAGGTCTCCCATCTTAAGGAACGTTTCAGTAGGGACGTGGCAAAGGGTAGACGTCTTTTTTTTGTGATGGCATTTAGGCGACGATATTCTACGCAGAATCTCCATGAACTATCCTTCTTCCTGACTAGTATGACAGGAGGTGCCTACAGGCTACACGATTCTTGTATGACGCCCTTTTTTAGCATGTCTTCAACTTGCTCAGCGATGACTTTCCTTTCGGAAGGCGATACGCGATAGGGCTTCTGACGTACTGATGGTGCTTGGCCTGTATAGATGCGGTGTTGCGTACTTGAACACGGTGGCGCAACGGTAGACGTATCGTCTTGGACAAAGTCAAAGAATGAGGGGTAGCCTGCGATCACCTTCTGCAGCAGCAGCCGTCCAGTTGAAGGAAGTGACTTGTTCATCATGTCGTCAATGCTGGCAGAATAGTCCGGGTACGAGTTGGCGTGGGGTTTCTTTACATCCACCGACAGTTGAAGTGACCGTATGGTAAGAGTACTTTGCTCTTCAAAGCTTGCCAATTTCAGTCCTGCAGGCAGAGATATGGGCTGCGCGGAAACATTCACAGTCCACAAATCGGCCCAACCATCGACGGTGAGCACGAGGCAACGAGGCACAATAACGTTTTTAACTCCGTTACTGAAGTTCGGCTCGGCTAAACCATAGTAAGAACCCGGACAAGAACGCGAAGAGTTTACGCACACAAAAATTGAGGTATGCGGGGCCAAGCAGACATCTTCAGACACGGAAAACATTTCCGAGCTGTCATCAACGGTATCTTTCGTCCATGAAGAGGTCAACACGGGACTAAAAATAATCGCACCACCGCCACACTCCTGAGTGATATTCACGCAAAATATCATTACCTAAAATGACCTCAAAGGTCGTACGTGCAAGCGCCGTTAGTTCAGCTCTAAACGTTTGATTTTCTACAGAAAGTAAAACAGTGCAAACACCAACCGGGCTCAACGTTTCTCCCCCAACGCCGCGGAACGTAGCACTCCGATTTCAAGCAAGCATTACTTTTGTCCCACAGCGATTTTTAAAAGACATGCTTATTATGGAAACGGCCGCACCGGTATCAACTAGTGACAAAGTACTCACATTGTCTACAAAAACACTCACTTTGTTCTCAACCATTACAACACAAGGGGGTCTTGCGAAAAATGGCTTTGCGGCCTCGCCTCCATCGGTCGCACCAGTTAGTTTTCTGGTGGTGGTGGCGTCTCCGAGTGGCGAAGCGCAGACGGGGATCGCTGTTGGCGTGCGGCTAGTAGGGCAACGCTGTGGTCGGAGCAAGGCAAGTCAGCATGTGCTGCGTGTTGCCGTTGGAAAGAGCCCTGAAATGGTCGAGACTCGCCAGCAGGTACATAGGGCGTGCACACGTTGAATCGTGGAGCTCGCTGCTGGCGACGGTAGCAAGACCTGGCGATGTGTCCAGGTAGCCCGCAGTTGTAACAAATACGGGTGTCGCGTCCAGTCATCTCCGGCGAAGTAGACCTCGTTTGTTGATAAAAGGCGGGCAATGGCGGCCAAGGAGTAAATTGCCATGATGCAGCTTGCCTGCGTTCCTGGTTTTCGAGTGGCCACTCACTCCTTCGTTCAAACTGATTGGTGTAATTCGGGCGAGGCTCAAAGTAGCTCTGACGCATCCGAGGTACCGGTGGTTCACGAGGCTATTAGTAGAATGCACACTGATGGCAGTCACCAGCGGTGTCCACAGCTTGCAGTTGAGCAAGTTCGTCTTTAACAACTTGTCCTATAAGAGAAGAGATGTCGTCCAGCAATGGAAGTTTGACACTTGCAATCGTGCCACATTGTCAAGACAAACGAATTTCGGTCGGACTCTCTTCCTCTTTAGCGCTTCAAACGCTCGGCAGTGTCTCCTTAGGTCGGAAGGTGTGTGTAGGTCTTCTTTAACGATAAGAAAACCGTACACGTCTTCCGCGATTCCCTTAAGCAGATGACCCACCTTATCTTCGTCCGACATGGTCGCACTCACGATTCCGCAAAGCTTCGAAATGGCCTCGATGTAGGTGGTGCATGTTTCACCAAGTAACTGAGCTCTGCGTGAAAGCGTTTGCTCCGCCTGCTTGACCTTAGCTGTCGAATCACCAAAACGCATCTTCAGCTCGTCCACAAAAATGTCGCATGTGGTCAATGCACTCTCATGGTTGTCGAACCAAAGGGATGCGGTGCCGACGAGAAAAAAAAACACGACGTCCTCGAGTTGCTTAGCAGTGGCGCAGCGGTGGCTGCGACTCACTCTTTGGTAGTGCTTGAGCCAATCCTCAACATGTGCATCCAGCTGCCCCAAAAAGGTCCTTGGTTAACGTTCTGGCGTGCCGCAGCGCGCTTGTCCTGGCGGGTGTGTTGATAATCAGCAATGAGGTTGTTATGGCCTGATCCCGCGTCCTCCATGTCTGGTAGCTGTGGTGGCAAGCCTGTCAATCGTCTGCTCTGTCGAAAAATCGGTAGAGCTGGGTCGTCCAGATTGATGTACCCTGCACATTCCACCAAACTGTTACGAGTGATTGTGTTTATTTACAGATTAGGTGAAATGGCGTGGGAAAGAGCAGCGTACTTCTGAGACAGGCCTAGTCCGGTTCACCCAACCACACATTTCAAGCGCCGCTCCACTACTCTTCTTCTTCCGCGCCCCGTAGGCTCGCGCATCTTCGTTGCAATATCATTGTTGTCTCAGCTTAAGACGTCCACTTTACGAACCTTTTCTTAAGACAATTATCGCTCAAAACATCACAGGGTTCGTTAGCGATGATCGGTCACGCCAAGATCCATCGGGAAGTGTGCCGTGGCGTCATTACGGTGCATGTGCAGGAGACATCCACCTTTTTAAACCAGAGATACACTGGCGTGATTAAAGCATCGCTTTCATCAAAAAGCTTGGCAAGACTTAGGCGGCCCTTATATCTTTCGAAAGCCACCGGGTACCACGTTTTTTGCACTAAAACAGCGTTGTGACACCAGTGTGTGAGTACAAACGAACCATTTTAGCCTGCTACTACTGCGCAACGGTGGGTACTGGGTAGAGCTGTACCTCACCCGAGTGAGCATTGTTGTGCGCCATCGTTGTGCGCGATTGTTGTCAAGTTTTGGGGGCCTCTGAGGTCAGGTTGGCCCTGCAGCAATGCAAGCCATCTTGTCTGGTGTGCGGTACAAGACACCTCACTGGATCCCAGGCCTGCAAGGCTAGGTTTGGCCGCTCGCAACAGCGAGCAGGCATCCATGGCAGCCGCGGTTCTTCAGTGCAGCGGTCAACAATCAATACATTTGGTGTCATGTCAGAATGATGTCAGCTGGGAGGTATCAATCAAGCTACCAAGAACCCTGCTACTGGAGGGACCAGTCGGCAAGCACCACCTCTACCTAACACATCAACCTTACCGCAGACGTCATTCAAGACACCTGACCAGAGTGCCCCCGTGTTCGAAAAAGGGAACTTCCCACCTCTGACTGATGCCGGTGGCCAAAAGCGGCCGACCAAAAAAACAGCTTCTCATGCGAGTAATGGGGCAAGGACCGCCTCCTCGTCGTCCTCTTCTTGCTTCGCCTTCCCCGCCTTCTCCCCCTAATTCCTCGAGCAAAGACAAAAGCTGACTGCACTGCGGGCACAGAACGCGCAGCTTCAAGCTGAAATCGCTGCCTTGAAGAATGGTAGTGCCCCAGCTTCACCCCCCTCTAATATTACCATTGCTGCTTTAGAACCGACGCCATGTACACGATTTAATTCGTCTGGGAGCCCTGTAATACTGAAGAGCAATTTTAGGCTATTCAAAATACTATAACTGCTTTGATGACACAACTTAAAACCATGAGCAGAAGCACCAAAACTCTTAACAACATGGTCACACAAATGGTGACGAGTAAGAGTAAAACTTGGCTCCGCGGCATAAACCCTCGAAGCCAAACGGCTCGTCCGCTGAAGGACTTTAGCCATTCCTTCAAGTTTTCAAACGCTGGTGACCCTGCTGAAACCTCCGAAGGCTTCGAGCTCCTACTTGTACAGGGCGCTGACGTAAAAATAGAGTCCCTCCCACCCACTGCAAATTCTCAATATGGCGACACATCGTATCACTGCTCTCTATTGCCACTTCTAAAGCCTCAGCTACTCTTTTTTTCAGCGGAACCATAAAGGCTTTAAGATTGGGGCCAGACAGGCCTATTTCAGCCTCTATCTTACTACCTTTAACAATTTTTAATAGGACCCAGTCACCTGCCTTGTTGTATACGAAACCTTGACTATGCAACAGGTCGACCTCGACATTTCAATGCCATACTCGCACACAATAGCCACGGTCCTTCCTCTGCGCAAAAGCGACACCCCTGTGCGCAACCTCAATATTTGTTGCAAGCATAAACTCACAATTATCACATTCGCTGTCATCCTCAGCAGGTTACTGAAGCTCACATGGTCCGACCCCCTTTTACAGTGGGCGCCTTCAACGCCCCTAGCCGGCTTTGGGGTTATCACTAAGAAGTTATGCGTGGATGAAAACTTGCGGAGCTGACTTCCACGCTGGGTATGACTCCTCAAACACACTCTGCGCAACCGACTCGTGTAAACCAAACATCGCTGGCAACATTGAGGAACATTAAAGCATCAGCGAGACGGTGGCAAGTATCATAATTTGCCTAGGTAACTCTGTCAGCCAAGACACCTGCCCTTATTTAACATTCACGAGAAACATCAGACACGCAGACTTCTTCAATGCTGAGGAAACCCTCGATAGTGACCACTGCATTCTCAACACTACATTTGCGACATGACCCCCACAACAGCCCAGCACACAGGCTCAAATACCAGACTGGGAAGCTTTCAGGCAGTTCTTGTACACCTGTCTCTCCCATATCAGATATCAGTTATTCTCAGTGGGCTCATTCCGTGCTTCAAACACTAAAAAATCACGTAACCAAAATACAACTTGCGGATAGTCATCAAGATTTAGATAACCGTCTCCATCTTCTGGAGGCCCATCGCAGCCTCAGCAAGAGATGGCGTCGACAAAAACACAACCACAAACTCTGCATGCTGATACTCAATCTCACCCAGAAGGCGGCCTTGTACGCTGCCCACCTCACCGACTCACATCGACTAGATCGCTGTAACACTGCCGGCAGGTAAATGACTAGCCGCAATTTATGAGAACTCTTCCGGAGTCTGATTGATCCCGCTCAAACATGAGGCAAAACAGCAAAACAAATGCGCCGACCTTTTCATCGTTTCCCGGGTTCCGCAACACAACTAGCCTTCTCACTATACTAGACCAATATCTTTGCACTCAGCAGGCTCCACGTATCGCTAGAGACCGGGAGAACTCAGTAGTGGATGCTACGTTCCAGTTACATTAACGCGGCCCCTCTAGCCAAAATGAGGTGAGGTATGATTCCCTGGCGAGACAAAATAATCGTCAAAATCCTAGCAAGTCTACCCAATTCAGTGCACCAGTTGCTTCTCGATTATATTAATGCGATCCCTGTCGAAAAAACACCCTAGCCACTATACTGGAAATCATCTTTAGTAAATTTTATTCCGAAGTCAGGGAAACCAATCTGCAGTTAAAGGGTCAGAACCATTTGTCTTACTTCTCATGCGGGAAAGCTAATAGAAACTGTTTCAGGGATCTTATTTCACTCTTCTTTAAAGAGCGCCTCATTTTCGATGATTCTATGTGTACCTTCACGCCCAAGCAATCTTTGCACGACATACTCCTACATCTACACCACGAAGTACTCTCGCTCATGCAAAATTCACTCTCGTCAAATTCACTCTCGCAAAAAATTCACTCTCGCAAACGTCATTCTCGCAAAATTCTCAAGAGAGCCCTAGATCACCCGATAGCTACTCCCAACGCGCGAAAATTCTCACATTCGGAGTTGTAAACTCCTACAGGAGACTCCGGGAGGCTCACCTAACAAATCAACATACGCGCTTGGCACAGATCCCGTCCAGAAAACGACTCCTGGGTCACCCACACATTGGGCAAGAATCCCACACGAGTGGGATTCTTGCCCAATGTGTGGGTGGCATCTGCGAGTGTCCAAGCATTAGAAACACGTGATCGGTTAAACATGGACGTTAGCAGTTGGCATCGAGATGTCATAGGGTTTCTTAAATATACATGTATACTAGTAAGAACTTTGGCGCTAGTGTCTATGGGAGCTGAAACGCATGGCGCTTCAGCGAGCGTAGGAATTATTGGTCGCACATGGATTTACCTTGCATTCGTACTTTGTGTTCTATTTGGCTTCGCGTTGCTCGAAGTTGCTGTACCACAAAACAATATTTGGCAAATGTTTGACAGTTATGCTTCAGCGTCACACTTAGAGTCACCATTTCAAATCAGCTCAGGTATTTCACAATGGTTTGTTTTTAGGGGCGAAGCTCCTTATAACGGCACCTGTTAGTCCCTCGTAGCCGTTGTAGCTTGTAACAGGAATAACATTCTGACCTCCAAGGAAGTGCTGGCGAGAGATTTCTTCTTTGCGTTGTTGAACAATAAGAAATAGGGCTTAATGTACATGCCAATGGCTGCTAATAGGGAATGACTCACAGGAGCATCCGGCTTTTAGTTAACGCGCACGCTGCGATCTCCATTAGCCGCCATTGGCATGCACATTGAGCTCTATCTGACGAGAAAGTGTTGCTACGTTATACTCGCTGGGTGTCATCATCATCATCATCAGCCTGTCTACGTCCACTGCAGGACAAAGGCCTCTCCCATGTTCCGCCAGTTAACCCAGTCCTGTGCTTGCTGTGGCCAATTTATACCCGCAAACTTCTTAATCTCATCTACCCACCTAACCTTCTGTCTCCCCCTACCCCGCTTCCCTTCTCTGGGAATCCAGTTGGTGACCCTTAATGACCAGCGGTTATCCTGTATACGTGCTACATGCCCAGCCCTCCTTAGTTTTAGAAAGGTTTAGCGAGCGTTAAGCCGCAGTGCCTTGAATACAATGAACTACTAGTATATACCATGAATGAACTCGAGGTGGGCAAAGGAGGCAAGTAGATACGAAGCTCAAGCCGTAAGGAAGTAAAAGCCGAATTGTCCTGTCTCTCATTTCCCATTAGCAGCCATTGCCATGTACGTTGAGCACTATCTGACAGGAAAAGGTTGCTACGTTATACTCGTTGGGCGTAACCGCCTTGGTTTTAGAAAGGTTTAACGACCGTGGTCCCGCAGTGCCATGAATACAGTGAACTAGTATATACCATGAACTCGAGGTGGTTAAAGGTGGGAAGTAGACCCGAAGCGCAAGCCGTAAGAATGCGTGCGTGTGCCACCTCTCGTTTAGTCCTTGGAATTTCCGCTGGATGGCAGTGATTCTATATGGAGAATATATGATGAAAAGATGCGAGATGGTGGTACTTGGAGGGTTGAATAGATAGACGAATGGACACACAGACAGATGCATGGATGGACACATGAACAGATGCAGGGGCGGATGCATGGACGAACTAGGGACGGACGCACAAACAGACGCAGAGGCAGATGGACGCATGGACGGTCACAAAGACAGACGCATGGATGGACGGAAACAAGAACAAATGGACGGACGAATTCTTCGCCCCACTCTTCATTATTCACTCCATGAATATGCTGCCATTTTTTTTATTTCAAGGAAAACCAAATTACAGCAATAATCGAAGTAACAAGTGGGAGTCGCCGCCCACTAGCACGAAGGCTACGGAAATTCATGTAATACTCATATTTCTGATGGTCGCTGAACGATCACAGCGCCACGGTGCCTTCTACTTAAATTTAGGAAACTCAACGGGAGATGTATCGTTAAGTGTCGACGTGGATGAATTCAGAAAAAAATGGTGCTTAAATTTAGTGGTCGAACACCTACAGACATTGTATAACCTTTCTTGTGTCAATGTACAGTAGGCCCTCAACTACTTTATAGAGAGGCGTTTGGACTTTCGTGTTCTACCCATTCCTAAAACACATAGATCCACCACGTTTTTCTTTCTTCATTTGCCTCATTTTATCACCTTTTCTCTATTTATAATTTTTGTGCTTCCGTTTGATCAAAGCTGCGTTTCCACTTCTGCCCTGTTCAGATATATTGTAAGATGGCGTCCAGTACCCTCAGTACTCTTCTTTATTGTCTCGAGTATGTGCCCCAGAACCGAAACTGGAGTGGTGATGATGAGTATGTACAGATGAAAAGGTGGAACGAGTAGATGCTCACACTTATTTTCCCCGCGCACTTGAGCGGCTGGCCCGGCCGAGACTTAGACGGGAAAGGTACGGCGCACAAAGGGTTTAAGACGTGAAACGTGGACAATCTCGGAGGCACGGTAACGACGGTCCGAGGAACCCTCGACGGGAGTGAAAAGGTAATTGACCGGGGATGTTCGTTCACAAACAACGTAAGGTCCTAGAAAGCGAGTGAAACTTTTCACACAATCCGGGTGTGCGAACAGGCGTCCAAAGTAGTACTTCATCTCTAGGACGGAAGGTGACTTCTCGACGAAAGCTGTCATAGCGTTGCTTGTGGTCTATTTGACTAGCCTCCGTGTTGAGTTGAGCACGTTGCCGTGCGTCAGCGAGCCTGGAACGAAATTTTTTGGCGTAGTCGTGGACGTTTTTGTCGTTACATTGAAGACAGAGGCATCAATAGTTAATGTCGGCGCACGACCATAGACGAGGAAGAAAGGTGAATACCCGGTGGTTCGTTGAACAGCGGTGTTGTGTGCAAACGTTACGAATGGCAACATTTTGTCCCAGTTATCGTGGTTCGGTCCGATGTACATGGATATCATGTCGATTAGAGTCCGGTGGAATCGCTCTGTCAGGCCATTTGTCTGCGGGTGGTAAGCGGATCTGGTCTTACGAACTGTGCCACAAGTTTTTAGAATTTCGTCAAGAATTGTCGACATGAAGACCTTGCCCCGGCCACTCAAGAAAGTGCCAGGTGCACTATGACGCAACACAATAGATTCTAAAAAGAAGGGGACAACGTCTGAGGCGGAGCTAGTGCGTAGAGAAGCGGTCTGCGCGTATCATGTGAGGTGGTCGACGGCTGTGACGATACAGCGGTAGCCCGCTGGCGTTACGGGAAGTGGTACGACGAGGTTTATTCCGACAACGACAAAAGGTATATCGGGACATGGAATGGGTTGTAATAATCCAGCAAGAGCAGAAGTTGATCGTTTTCGGCGTTGACACAGTGCACAAGAAGCGACATAATTAGCCACAAAGGTAGAAAGATCAGGCCAGAAGAAACGGCTCCTAACGTGGTTGTAGGTCTTCTGAAATCCTGAGTGTCCAGCTGATGGGTCTTCGTGGAGTGCTTCGAGAACTTGTTTTCGCAGTCAACGGGGAAGTACTGGCACCCACCGATGTCCATCCGCATTGTAAGTATAGCGCTGCAAGACATTGTTGTCTAGCTTGAACTGCCGTAGCTGACGACGTAGTCTGGCATTAGGTGGAGAAGGTGAGTCATTCAAGTACCCGATGATGCGGTT
Organism: Rhipicephalus annulatus; assembly: GCA_013436015.1. Classification (NCBI taxonomy): domain Eukaryota; kingdom Metazoa; phylum Arthropoda; class Arachnida; order Ixodida; family Ixodidae; genus Rhipicephalus; species Rhipicephalus annulatus. The sequence continues at coordinate 2,220,846 of WOVY01009689.1, forward strand.
ACAGTATGGGTCGTCACATTGGCACGCGGCAAACTGAGCGCTGCTGTTTAAAGATAGTGACCCAGCAACTGCCAGGAGTGATAACGTGAGTGCAGAGGAAGCCGCTTGATCACCTGAGGAGCATCGAGGATGCGTGGTTAGAGATGAAAGTGGCAGAGGGCAGCGAGAGAGAGCGTCGGCATCCTGATGCTGTTTGCCAGACCTGCAAACAACGTGAAAAGTGTACTCTTGCAAACAGAGTATCCAGCGACCGAGTCGCCCAGACAAATTCTTCGGCGAGGACAACCAGCATGGGCATGGTGGTCGGTAATGACAGTGAAGTGGCATCCATACAGATATGGTCGAAACTTCTGGATGGCCCAAACGACAGCAACACATTCCTGCTCTGTTATCGAGTAGTTCTGCTCCGCAGGTGGTAGTGTGCGGCTGGCATACGCAACTACTCACTCAAGTGAAGTGTCGTCGCGCTGGAGGAGGACGGCACCGATTCCGTGGCCGCTGGCATCTGCGTGAAGGAAAGTGGGTGCGCTCTCATCGAAATGACGGAGGACGGGGTCTGATGTCAAAGCACGTTTAAGGGCTTGGAAAGCACACTCGTACTCGTCAGTATAAGTGAAGGCCGTTCCTGACGTCAGAAGCTTGTGTAACGGCCCCGCAATGGCAGCAAAGTGACTGATAAAGCGGCGGAAGTAAGACGCCAGGCCCACAAAACTTCGCGATTGTTTTTGATTGCCCGGACGTGGAAAATTAATTACGGCAGCAACCTTGTCGGGGTTGGGTTTAACGCCATCTTTGCTGACAAGGTGACCAAGAACTTTGATGCTCCTGCTGGCGAATTGACACTTCTTTGAATTGAGCCGAAGCCCAGCGTTCGAAATGCACGTAAGAACTTCGTGCAAACGCTTAAGGTGCTGAGGAAAAGTAGAAGAATAAATTACGATGTCGTCGAAATAGCATAAGCAGGTCTTCCACTTGAGACACGTAAGACAGTATCTATCATGCGCTCGAGTGTTGCTGGAGCGTCGCATAAGCCAAAAGGCATGACGTTGAACTCGTAAAGCCCGTCAGGCGTTGCAAACGCTGTTTTCTCCTTGTCTGCTTCGCGCATAGGTATTTGCCAATACCCGGATCGAAGATCAAGGCTGGATATATATTCTGCGCCTTGTAGGGAGTCCAGGGCATCATCTATGCGTGGCAAGGGATATACATATTTTTTCGTTATCTTATTGAGCACTCTGTAATCAAAGCAAAAGCGGACAGAGCCATCGTTTTTCTGGACCAACACCACAGGAGACGACCAAGAGCTGGACGAAGGTCGAATATGATCCCGTTTGAGCCTGTAGGCGACGTTTTCCTCAATCATTTGCCGTTCCGCCGAAGACAGACGGTACGGGCGGCGGCGCACAATGAAGCTGCCTTCGGTTTCGATGCTGTGCTCTGCAACAGAGGTGCGGCCCGAAACTTTGGAATGTACGTCGAACGAAATGCTTTGCTTTTGGAAAAGGTCTAGAAGGTCTCTCTTTTGCTCAGCAGTGAGGTGAGGACTTATGGTAGCATTTAAAGCAGCAGTGGTTGCCTTGGTATCGGTTTTAGCAGACAAAGGTGGTGATTCTGCGTGAAGAGGAACCAGCGAAAAAGGCTCTCTGTCAGCGAAGCAGCTCACAGCAGTGCCCTGGGGCAGCATCACTGGTGAAGAAGTTGGGTTCGAGGCGGTGACCAATGCCTTACCGTCGTTAAACCGCACAAGGCCGGGTGCAGTGCTAAGCCCCGCAGGTTTGGAGCGAACTGATGAAGCAATGAACACGTCACCATTTTAAATAGTATCCGAAGCGATCGTGAGAAGTCGTTCATCTCCTGGCGAAATGAAACAATCCGCGGCAGCAACTAAACGGAAGCTGTATGGATCGACATCAGATGAACTCTCAGTAACTGACATATGAAGTACTCACTGACGACACGATATGAAAGCTGATGCCGAAGAAAGGAAGTCCCATCCTAAAATGACTGTGTGAGTGCACAAAGGAAGTACAAGAAACTGAATGTGGTGAAGGATGCCATTTATGAAAACACGGACTGTACAAATACTTGAAGGCTGAATAGGGACTCCATCTGCGCAACGAAGGGGAGGGCCATCGTATGGCGTCCTAACTTTTTTCAAGCGGGCACAAAAGTCTGCACAATAACGGAAAGTGATGCGCCTGTGTCTTCTAGTGCCTATGTCTGTATACCTTCAACATACACCAATAAAACATATGATGGGCGGTTTGGAGGAGCTTGACGCAGTTCGAAAGATGCAGCTTTCCCTCCCGAAGCTGCACTGTTTAGCTTTCCAGTTGGCGGTCGAGAATCGAAGTAGAAGGTCGAAGGGGAGAGGAGGAACGCCGCATCGATAAAGGTGAGCGGCGACGTGAGAAGCGGAAACTGCCAACTGAGGCAAAGTTCTGCGGAGACGGCGACCGGTGTGTGCTGTTCTCATACAGTCGGTGATAGGGTGGTCCAGTTGGGTAGAAGTCGTTCCGTTCATAGTCACCGTAGCTTCGTCTTTCGTCTTGTTGACGGCGTCGGCAAAACCTTGAAATATGGCCACAGATGCCGCAATAAAAGCAAGTCGGTCGTGTAGGGCGCCAGGTGTTGTCAGGCTGGGAAGATGGTTGCGGTGCGAGCGAGTTGAGCGAACCATGCACATCGGGCGCTGGTAGCTGCATTGGGCTGTGCTTGGGTGCAGATGTCCTAGCAGCAACCTGAGCATAAGCTAACATGACCACAGGATATGAACTCGGAACAGGTAAGACAGTCATCGAGGCCAGGCTTTGGTGGGGCACAGGCGTCATTGCAGCAACGTGAGCATAACCTGGCATGGGCACGGAATGTGAGCTCGGAACTGGTGTGCCTGTGATCAAGGCCAGTTCCTCCCTCACGACGTCGCGTAAACTAGTAGCGGGTGGCGTCGTTCAAATATCAAGGTGGCGAGGTGAAGCCTGCGAAAGAAGTTCCTCGCGGATGATAGAGCGGATCAATTCACGCAGTTCTGTTGTGTCGTGATTCGAGCTGAGATCAGGCATATAAGCTTGCACCCGAGTGGTTTGAAGCTCCTCGAGGCGCTGACAGGCACCTACAACACCGGCTACGGTCTGGGTATTCTGCACCACAAGCGCGTTCAAAGCGACAGTTGCAATGCCTTCTGGCAGGTGGCGCACACGGTCGTTTTCCGCCATCAGGTTGTCGATACGGCGGCAAAGGGCGAGTACATCTTCAATGTAAGAAGTGTAAGACTCGCCAGGGCGTTGAACGCGTGCACCAAGCCGTTTCTTGGTGATATCTGAGCGCACCTAAGGGTTGGCGAAAATCTGGCGGAGCTGGCACGTAAAGGCGGGCCACGTCAAAAAATCTCTAGCGTGGATCAAAAAGCACGTTTTTGCGCACCACTCAAGTAGAATTCAATGTGGGTGAGTTTCGCAGGCTCATCCTAGTTGTTGATAGCACTCACGCGGTCATACTTGTCGAGCCAGTCTTCCACGTCCTCACCCAGAAGCCCTGCGAACAGCGGAGGATCCTTTTGAGGGCTGGTGACCAGTTGAAAAGGGTTTCTTGGCGGTGGGAGCGGTGGCGCAGCTGCTGCGCTGGGCTGGTCGGCTTGCGACATTACCGAACCGAGGTCGTTTAAGCGGCGGCCTGAAAGGAGCTCCAGGGATGTGCTCTAGAAGACGCTGCGGTTGTCCGAGAGCGCGAGAGGACGCAGGAACCAGGCATCACTCTCCACCACTTGTAAGATGGCGTCCAGTACCCTCAAGATTCTTCTTTATTGTCTCGAGTATGTACCCCACAACCTAAACTGTAGTGGTGATGATGAGTATGTACAGATGAAAAGATAGAACGAGTGATGATGCTAACAATATATATATATTTCACTTAAGTGCATTATTTGGTCATTCTAGCCTCGCAGCTTTTCTCCGAACCTGGCACACGGTGATAAATCTGCGACGCATTTCGGTTTCAGAGTACTGATAACTGCTGATTTGATTTCATTCAAACATCTATGCGTCTCTTTAGCAAGAGAAAGTGTGGTCTGCAGCAAAACTAAAGGGCCTGACGAGCTTTGCTGCCTGAGACGCGCACCTCAACACCCTCTCGTCCACCAGTTTTATCTACCATCATGCCACCTATATTTACTGGAATGATCGAATGCTTGTGGTATGGGGCCGGGGAATATTCAATGATTTTTTTTCTTTTTGTCCCACGTTAAAATACAGGTATTCCGGGTATTTCTTTTTTTACTTTTTTCTTGCCTTTTAAAAGCAATGTTAATTGATGTCAGTATTGTGCACTAATGCGGCTCGATACCCACAGAAACAGGCCTTGTGTCTTGTTGTAGTGCACAATATTGTTTCTATAACGGTATTGGCTACGCATAAAACCGTAGGCACTAGTACAGCAGATGAGGCTGCTATCACCTTTGATATCATACAGGCTTGACAAATACCAACGCCGGACAAACCAATCACTGTTGTTGCTGATTCACAAACTACCTTCGGAATACTGCGAAAGGAATCGTCACACCCTACACCCACCATATTCTGATATCTGTACATCCCACTTTGTTACACAGGGTGCGGGTCATTTGGAGATCTGTACACGCCTCTCCCGTGGCAATGAACGCGCCACTGCAGTAGCTAGAGAGGTTACAAACCAGACGCCAAAGAGCTGTTGAAACCAGACGATGCAGCAAACGAATCATACCCAGCATGCTAGAGTATTGCCGACAAAATCGTATGAACTTAGCACCACTCAAATAACTAAACAAGAGGACGTGCTTGTCTGGCGATAGCTTCAGATTGATTCAATACCCTGTCTCGATATCATTCATCTCTTCCACCACGCACAATATCTCTTCTACTGCCCTTATAGAGGAGCAAAGCCCATGGTGTGTCACTGCACCTAGAACTGTGCACCACCACAAGACTACCGGCTTGTTCCTTAACACACTCCTCGTGGAAGACTGCGCCGACCAGCTCGGAGCCGAATGGGCAGCGTCGGCTGAATCAGCTGGCGCGTGGTTTGGCGCAATTCTATGGAGCCCTGAACTAAGGGCTCCAACCAAGAAGGGCTATCCATTCAGCCTGCATGGATAAACCTTTTTCTCTCTTTCTCTAGAGAAGAATATACTTCCCGAGTGGCCCAGTTTCGTCACAAGGCTCTCATGAACTTTGAAGTGAGAGAGAAAAAGTAGAAGATACTTTTGGACGCATCCCATCGTGTTGTATCTTTTTTACCTGGTGAAGAGGTGCTGCTTTTGACACCTATTCACTCCCCTGGTCTCTGTGACAAATTTCAACTGCGCTTCATCGGGCCATACATAGTTTCGGAACAGACTTTGCTTCTCAATAAACATGTGAGATCCCTTGCCGCCTCGACAGATCGCCGTTACTGCCGCACCGAGATTGTCCACGTTTCTCGCATGAAAACCCTCACCCTTCGCACGACCTTCCTCGTCACTTTGACTTACTGCAGCCAGCATGTCCACTTCCAGAAGAGGGGCGAATGAAATCAGTGTGGGCATATAGTATTTATTTCTTTCTACCCCTGCATGGTCAAAATCTTCATCATCTATTTGTCTTTCTGCCCTCATTATCACCGTGTATCATTATCATCATCATCATCGGGTGGATCCGCGCTCTGCCTGTTCATTTTTCGAGGTGTTCCCTCAAATGAACGCCACCGAAACCAAGGCATTATATTATGTGTAATGATCATGTCTTGTTATAACCCATTGCGATCCTCTTCACAGTGAGTTTTCGGTTGGCAGTTAAAGTGAGAATCACTTCAACAGCGAGATCACTGAGATGGACTTGATCGACCGATTAGGTCATGCTAGTGTTTCCAAACCTTTAATTACTGTCTAAGTAATAGATTAGTTACGTCATAAAATAACTTCGTTTAGATGGCGTAAACATAATGTGTAACGTGTATTTTGTGTGGATGCTTGTTTCCAAATAGAATATGGTTGTACGTCAGTGTGCGGTTCAGTGAAACCTGTTTTATATGTCCTCGTCTTTTTTTTTCTATTTTTCGTTTACAAATTCTAAACAAGAAGCCAAAGAGACCTTTGTGTTGATTCTAGCCTTGCACAGCCAGTGCTCGCCGTGTTTTTTTTTCTCTAGTTGCGAGGTTATCCTGCGTGTTTCACCATGATATGTTAATGTAAAAATATCTGTCGCGGAGCCGAATGCGCTCTTTCCAATCTAAATCAATGCCTTTTCCTCTGAACATAGACTTTTTTGTCCACTCGTGTGCTAGGTACGCATGTTGTTTATGCGCTATAATGCATAGTTATAAGAAAAAGACTCCTTTTGGTGATCGCTGCTCTCACCTAACTTTTTTCTTAGTCATCAGCAGCTGCCTCATTGCCTCAGCGCTAGTGCGTTCTGAGCCACTTAGTGCAAATTACTTGGGGACTCTGCATGCAATTATAGGTTTATTTTCGTCATTTACACTGCTTGAAATCATGTAGAAGGTGAGCGAAAGGGCATACTTACATGTTGGTTGTTATATCCCAATTTATAGGTTAAATCAAGGCGCTCACTACATTCCTCCATTCTGCTACCTGCGCCACAGCAAGCGTCAGTTGGAGCTTGTTTTTAAGGGAGTTTCAACTGCAGATTACGGATATATTACACTGGTATTCCAGCAGCAGAACAATCAAAGGCCACGATAGTAGCAGAAAATATTGGGGTGGTTCAAGAAAGGTCCCGAATTCTTTCAAAATTAAGAAAAAGCGAGATTCGCTTGATAATGTCTTAATTTTTCTTCTGTACCGCAAGCACATTAACTTCATTAGGGACATCGTTTCTGTCACTCATTAGCTAAAGTAAATAACTTAATATAAACTTACTGAAGTTACATGGTTATTTCAAATTATAAGAATGAATTTCTGCATGTAAGAAACTAATTGTGGATATAGTGAAAAACGTAGCGTCTAGGTATTATTTTGACGTATCGAAGTGCAATAAAATTAAATGAAGAAAACGAAATTGAAGCATTGATGAGCACAAGCATACAATCTGAAACACGTCACTGTTCTAAACCATGGTGACACAGTTGTAGTCCTTCCACGCTCAATAATGTATTTGTGTCATCCGTGGTATACCTTCAAGTGCGGGCCGCACACCCACACAACAAAGTCGGTTCATCGCAGATATAAAAACACTCCCTTAATCTGCATGTCTCAGAAGAGAACAGCATGATTTGATTCATTGATATGTGAGGTTTAACGTCCCAAATCTATCCTATGATTATGAGAGACGCCGTAGTGGAGGGCTCCGGAAATTTCGACCACCTGGGGTTCTTTAACGTGCACCCAAATCTGAGCACACGGGCCTACAACATTTCCGCCTCCATCGGAAATGCAGCCGCCACAGCCGCGATTCGAACCCGCGACCTGTGGGCCAGCAGCCGTGTACCTTAGCCACTAGACCACCGCGGTCGGGCAAGAGAACGGCAGTCAACCCATTTCTTGTTTCGGCTTCGCCGCTGAATCTGGGTGAATGCTGTTGCTTCGCGATTAATATTACTAAATGCCACTTTTTCACATATTGAAAGTCACAATACCTTATCGAAAGAAGTACTTCTACTTTAATCTTTTTATATTAACCTACTTCTATTATATGAAAAGATAATTATGTATATTCCTCAATTACAGCTTGAGATTTTGTCACTGTTGTCCTAAATTGGTTGGTTTAACACGAGAAATAACTGGGAAAACATCATGCTAAAGTTTTTTGTCCAAAATTTTTCAAAATTTTGGCGGCGTTTCGTGAACTATTTTTTGTCCCTTTATGCTGCGAAAAATTTTAAAAGTTTTAGGGCTACTTGCATGAATTGTTAGTAGGAACACTATTAACCCTATGCCCCCAATTATTTGACAAAAGAGGATGAAAAGACGAAGAGACGCTACTTCAGCAATCTTAGCTAAGAAACACTGAAGGTAAGAAACATATACACAGCGCACGCCACCAACTGAAAGTTTATTGCAACAGACATAAACATTATATATATATATATATATATATATATATATATATATATATATATATAATTAGGTGTTATTGTGACGTATCGTAGTGCCACCAAATTCAATGAAGAAAACGAAACTGAAGCATTGATGAGCACAAGCATACGATCTGTTCTAAACCAACTATTAGCCCACCAACTTAAAGTTTATTGCAACAGACATATATATACAAAAAACAAAAGTAATGCTGGGTCCGGGTAAGATTATCCGTATAGGGAAGAAGACGCACGTACGAAGTGATTTTATTGACGTTTCGGCCGCGGGCCCGGCCTTCATCAAATACCGTTTATGGCAAGAGTGCTGTTTCTATACATGTGCATATTAATAAGATACAAATATGAAAACCGGCATGAAAGGCGATATAGGGGCATATAGATATACAAGTCACACAATATGAAGGGCACCTAATATACGAGTAAAAATATATCGTTTCCATGCACGAGCACGTTGTTTACAAATAAAAGATAAAACGCATAAAAGATAAAGCACATAACATAAAAAGTAGTCCGACCGGTAAAAGCAAGGGGAAAAAGAAAAAAACAATAAAGTACTAATAAAAATTGACAAAGACGTTACAAAGCTGCTACGTAATCAACAGATACAGGCAACGTAGTGCGACTTGCTGAGCAACGTTGAAAAAAGATGGACAGGGTGATACAGGTTACGCAGATAGGCAACTAAGTTTTCCTACGTTTTCATTCAGAGCAGATGCGACGGCGTCGAACTTATAGATAAGGAATGATTCACGGGCTTCTCTATCATAATTTTTGCGAAAACCAAATTCTAGTAATGTGACCTGTAGATTTTGAAAAGAGTGGCAAGGGAGGTCCACGTGTCTTGAAATGGGCTAGTGGGGCAAGGTGTTAGCTTGAGATTTATGGTTGTTAGCTTGAGATTTATAGTCTAAAGGGCCCTTCTCTTTGACCAATGTACTGTGTTTCACATAGTGCACAATCTATCATGTATATCACGTTCTTAGAATCGCAGTCAAGATTGCCTCTGATTTTTAAGGAAAAGTTGGAACCAGTACTGGTGACCTATTGGCATGTGCGCATGTACGGGCATACTTTGCATCGCGGTTTTGGCAAGGATGGCACCCGATCGTGTCAGGACTGTCTGCTTTCGATGAAGAAGATGATGAGAGTATGTCTCAAATAGATTTAGCTTTGCGATACACTGCTTTAGGTGGTTCGGTGAAAATGGTTCTTAAGCGTTAACCTTGTATTAGAATATTGTGGTGCTTTCTCAGTACATTCGAAACACGCGGAACTGACGCAGAATGGGTAAGGACTAAGTTTGTCTGCGGTGAGGGAGTTGAGTTTTTAGCAGCGCACAACAACGTTCTACGATCATGCATGTCGGCACCTTTTATTGCGTCATCAATTAATTGCGGCGGATATTTTTGTTTGACTACAGCATCCTTTAGTGTTCTGCAATTTTTTGAAACTCTGATTGCTCTCAGCAGATTCTTTTAAAGCATAAGGCCTGACTGTAAGGGATTCTAGTTTTGCAATGTTTCACGTGGCAACTGTCGAAGTGCAAATACTGTTGCCGGTCTGTAGGCTTTCTGTATAGAGCAGTGGATAGCTTATCATTTACAATCGAAATGCTTACATCAAGAAAACTAAGCGTTGATGTGGAATGGGTATGAGAAAATGATATTGATGGATGGGCATCATTAAAGTCAGATATGAAGGAAAGCAACTCCTGTTCACCATGCGGCCAAATAAGGAAAATGTCGTCAATGTAACGTTTATAATGAAAAGGTTTCAGCGCGCCGGTTTGCAAAAATTCACATTCAAGCTGGCCCATGAATATATTGGCGTAGTTGGGTCCGATACGTGTACCCATTGACGTGCCGCTAACTTGGACATAGTGTTGCCCTTCAAATTGAAAGTTATTTAGCTCTAAAATGAGCCTGAGCAATACTGCCTATGTGTTGCTGTCGATAAATTTACCCGGTGATGCTGCTTCATAGGACCTGGCGACTGCCGCAATTCCGTCTACATGCGCAACATTGGTGTATAAAGACGCTACGTCTAGCGTGACCAAAAAGGAACATTGAGGAATAATCAGATCAATTATACCAGAAACAAAGTCGGTAGTGTCCCTTACGTAAGATGGAAGGGATGCTGGGATACTACTGATCAGATAATTGACATAGCTGGACAATTTTTCTGTGACAGTACCTATACCTGAAATAATGGGACGGCCGGAGTTATTTATCTTGTGTGTTTTAGGCAAAAAGTAAAAACGACCGGGAACAGGACTTAGGGGAATAAGAGAATGAATCACATTGTCAGGCACCTTTTTGTTTTCCAGAAGCTCTAGCAAAGTGCTCTGGACAAGAAATTTAAATTGTTCAGTGGGGTCGTGATCCAGACGCTTGTAAAAACTCGTGTCTGCGAGCTGTCTTTGGGCCTCTGCTTCGTAAGCAGACTTGTTCATTATGACAACAGCCTCACCTTTGTCCGCAGGCTTGATGACGATGTCGTTGCTACAGGACAAGGCATTTAATGCTTAAATTTCACTGGTGGTTAGGTTACGGCGAAACAGCGTTTGCTTTCGATACGACTGTAGTACGTCTCGTTGTACAGCTTTGATATACATATCTAAGCATCTGTTTTGTTGTGAGGGAGGTACCCAACGTTTTCCAGAAGCTAATGCACTTGTGGAACCATTTGTATTTTGCCGGTCATGAAAAAACTCGCGCAAGCGTAAGTTGCGGGCAAAATTAACCAAGTCTTTCAGTAGTTGAAATTCACTGTGTCCGTTTGTGGCAGGACAAAAATTAAGATCGCGGCACAGAACAGTGCGTTCCTCAGCAGTTAATGCAATGTCCTAAATATTTACTATATTGTTCTGCTCCTTGGCGATATGTTTGTCAATGGAAGGTGGCAAAGAAGTACCGGGGTAAGCTTCTACCGGATTCGTTTGCAAAAGGACGTAATTGCATGCATTGTTCTGGCTAGGGCACCAAACACCGTCACGCGACATTTTCTTGACTTTCAATGCGCTAATTTCACGATGCTTTTTAGATGCGAATGCCTCTGGTGCGGTGGATTCATTAGACGAGAGGCTTAAATTTGCTGACATTTGATTTTTATGGTGCAAGATTTTTTGCTTGAAGAACGATAATGATCAAGGGTAACTCGGGTGAGTTGTAGTGAAGCATTTCTTAATATGTCGTCCCACCTATGTATATTTTGCTGAGACATGTTAAATAGGGCTGGTTTCACAATGATATGTAGACCCTTAGGTGCAACAGACGCGGTTAAGTAGGTGTTCAAAGTATCTACATGTAGGTCGTTGCGAATCACGTTGTTCTACAACTCTACGTAACCTTGAAAATTCCTTTGAACAGAGGCAAGAAGTGTTTTTACCGGGTGACAAAGTCTGTAGTCCATCGGCAGGTCCCTGTCGCACGGTTTTGGTATGGCTGCGAAGCTTGTAGCGGTGACCACTGGCTGAGGGATCTGGAGGGTCCTTTGCTGAATGCGAAGGTCCAATTGACGAACCTCTCGTAGCGGGGTCTGTCGGGCAACTTTTCGAAGCAACCTTGTTGCGATAGTCCTGCGTCACTCGCTCGTGGGGTGATGGTGGCTTCTGAGGGGAAGCACAACTTCTTGTTTGGCCAGTCACCAGTCCAGTGTCAGACGACTCGCGCACAATGGTAGGCCTCCTTGCGTGATGCTGAGGTGGATTGATGAGCACACTGTCCAACCAGGAGTGGGACATTGCGCTGGATGGCTTGCATTAAATATGCCGAATATGGCTCGCCATGAGCGAAACCCCTTCAAAGTTAGGATGCAAGCCATCAGCGGCCAGTACGCGGTGCGAAGGCAACCATTCGAAGCCGTGATCCAGGAAAGATACCAGTCGAGAGCGGCGACACAAATTCTTTAGCAGAGCGTTAAAATAACATGCTTCACGGTTGAAGCATTGCACGAAAGTTTCACTGGGGTGCCACCGTCGGTGGTTTTGTTATGTGCTTCATCTTTTATGCGTTTTATCTTTTATGCGTTTTATCTTTTATTTGTAAACAACGTGCTCGCCACGTGCTCGCGCATGGAAACAATATCTTTTTACTCGTATATTAGGTGCCCTTCATATTGTGTGACTTGCATATATATATGCCCATATATCGCCTTTCATGCCGGTTTTCATATTTTTTTCTTATTGATATGCACATGTATATAAACAGCACCCATGCCATAAACTGTATTCTGATGAAGGCCGGACCCACGGCCGAAACGTCAATAAATTCACTTCGTACGTGCGTCTTCTTCCCTATACGGATATATATATATATATATATATATATATATATATATATTGTAAGGAAGCAGACAGAGACTGCACGCGATCCTGGGCAAGCAGTTGTATCCTGTATCTTCCTATACTTCGTGTGTGTGTGTATTTGCGTGGTTACATGAACAGTTGTCGAAAAAATGATTAGGAAACAAATATTCTTTTATTGTCGTGCTTCTAGGAAAGCCAACTCAGTAGCACTTAACAACACCGAATGTTACGCGACACACGCATCACCGGCTGTGTTGTTGAAATACGGCTCTTCGATTTCGTGCCCTAACCTGTTCCTGAATTTAGATTTTACTGTTGTACCACTGAAAACGGCAAGCAGCTACATTTTCTACATTGGGAAGAAAGTTTATAGCATGGTTGTCCCTTTAGCGAAGCTAAGCGATCTATTATTCCAATATTTACACAACGCCCGGTTTTTCCGACGCAACACTTTCCACAGCTCAGTGGGATTTCGTGTACATCCCCAAAGGCGCATTTTACCTCTTTGACTCTGTGCCTGGCCCGTCCAGTGCCCTTGCCCTGCTCCTCATCATCGATCTTCTTCTCCACAGCTACGTAAACACTGCCTAAATGGTTGCCAGCCGAAAAGAAAACATTGCATCTGTACATCTCATCCGCTTTCACTAAGTGGAGTCAAACACCATGTATGTATGCGATGTGGCCACAGGTATTTTGTCCTTTTATTAGAGAATGTTGAAGAGATTGCAGGAGAAAGGTAAATGGCAAATAAAGATGGAAAGGAGAAAGAAGGAGAAAAGCAGAGTGGCATTGATGGCTGAGGACGCAGTGGGTGTCTTCCACAGCTGGTTGCCCAGCACATTCTCTCTAACAAAGCGAAAAACTGCGTTCATGAGATGGGTGAGGTGGGCGGCACGAAACAGGAGGTCCTTCCGCCTAGCCACTGATATGTAGGTGTGGTAAGAGGAAGGCAAATGAACATCTACATTCTGCGATGATCAGTGTGGTGCCGATTAAAGAAAGACCTTGCAGAAGGTTGGAAGTGTCGAGAAGTCATCCCGCTGTAGGCCCAGCGCTGCTGTTCATGGTCCTACCCTGAACGTCGTGGTCAAAGTCATGCTCATCTCATCTGCTTCTTTGAAAGCGTCTTCGCACATCTTCTTCTGAATATGTGGCTGCATTCAATGGAATCTTGAGGCATAAAACGTCCTTTCGGGCTAGTTGTTAGGTAATTTCGGCGCTCGTGTTATTAAGTGCAGTTATGTTACCGCCAATTGAAAAAAAATTATCTCTGGTTAAACACTTCAAGTTTATATTGAAGATTTTTTTCCATAGTCGGTATTTAAAGCAACTTCGTTAGGCAATTTGAAGAGTTGCCCACGTTTTATGGCAGCTAAAAAATGGCAGCATATCCACGGAGTGAATGGTGGAGAGTGGGGCGAAGCATTCGTCCGTCCATGCGTCCGTCTGTGTGACCGTCCATGCGTCTGTTCTTGCGCCTGTCCCTGCGTTCGTTCATGCATCCGCCCCTGCGTCCGTTCATGCGTCCATCCATGCATCTGTCTGTGTCTCCGTTCATCCATCTATTCAACACTCCAAGTCCCACCATCTCGCATCTTTTTATCATATATTCCCCATATAGAAGCACCGCCATTCAGTGGAAATTCCAAGGACTAAACGAGAGGTGGCACACGCACACTTTCTTATGGCCTGCGCTTCGGGTCTACTTCCCACCTTCAACCACCTTGAGTTCATGGTATATACTAGTTCACTGTATTCATGGCACTGCGGCCCAATGCTCGCTAAACCTTTCTAAAACCAAGAAGGTTATGCCCAACGAGTATAACGTAGCAACCTTTTCCTGTCAGATAGTGCTCAATGTACATGCCAGTGGCTGCTAATGTGAAATGAGAGACAGGAGGATTCAGCTTTTAATTTCTTACGGCTTGCGCTTCGTATCTGCTTCCCCCCTTTAACCACCTCGAATTTATTCATGGTATATACTAGTTCATTGTATTCATGGCTCTGCGGCTCAACGCTCGCTAATCCTTTCTAAAACTATGGAGGTTACACCCAGCGGGTATAATGTAGCAACCCTTTCTTGTCTGATAGTGCTCAATGTACATGCCAATGGCTGCTAATGGGGATCGCAGCGTGCGCGTTGACTAAAAGCCAAATGCTCCTGTCTCTCATTCCCCATTAGCAGCCATTGGCATATACATTGAGCACTATTTTTTATTGTTAAACAACGCACAGAAGAAATCTCTCACCGGCACCACCTTGGAGGTCAAATGTTATACATATTTCGGGTATGTGCCACTGGTGGTTATGTGCTACGAGGTACGCACAAGCCAAGCCATAAGGAGCTTCGTCCCTCAAAATTCTGACGTGCTTTATGCGGCTCAGAGCACTGCTTCGCTAGTTGAAGACGCGTAGCGCCCCGCAAGCCACTCTTGTGATGTTCAGTCTTCCGTGCGACTGGTCGCAACAGCAGGGCTTCTTGATTTTTTCAGGTTGGTGCAAGCCTTTTCTGTGAAGCGATCCTATGAGAGCCGGCGTTCGTAGTACATTTGCTTGCGTGTCCGCTTCACCAGAACTTCTCCACTTATGTGCCACTTTGTGACGCACCTAGAAAATGAATAAACAAGGGGCAAACGTTACACTAAAGGTCCGAATACGCAGAGTTGACAAAAACATCCTGTCATTCTGGGCACAGACTGAAAAGCGAACCCCAATTTGGTCGTCACAAAGCCTTAGGTCACACTCAACGCCTTTTAGAAATAAAATTGTCGCTGCATTTTCTTTCATATTTCGTTTTATCTGTTAACGCATATTCCGGGGGGGCCGATTCCTAAAATTTTATACTGGTTAGACGAACGTTTTCTTGCTGAACCAGTATGTAGATAAACCCTTTACCTCCATTCAACAAACATAAACCACATGGTGTGTTTTTCTGAAGCAAACAAAAGCGACCGCTAACTAGCATAGAAAAGAAATTTCTGTCTTCCCGTCAGCTATAACATCAATCAGTTAGAGAAAATGGCATGAAATTACTCTAGGTTATTACACCGCAGAAAACGCACTATTCCGAAATAAAAAATTATGTTCATGAAAACAGAAATGCAAAGTTCTTTAGTTCCGTCCTACAGCTGTTCTGATTAGTATAATGCTTCCTACTTTATAACGACTGGACAAAAAGTGTGCTTACCTTTGGCTGAGAAGCGCAATCGTCTAACCGTGCCGTTTTTCTCTGAGCTCTCCCGCGCCGGAACCGCTCAAATCGGCTTGCGTCCCTTCGTCACCACATTCGACATCCGGTACATTTGAGGGCACAGAAGCAAAAGGTATCTACTTCATAATATACAAGTGGACCCAGGAATGTCTCCCGGTTTCATTGTTACTTATAATCTCTGTAAATGACTTGATCGATGTCATGTTCCAGGAAGTAAGAATTCAAATATATGCAGGTGGCTGTAATTTGTCTCATAATATGCTCCAAAAAAGATTAGTATGTACTAAAGACTGCTCTTATGGCATTTATGAGTGGTGTAGTTGGTGCTGAATTCTGAGAGAGCAGTTCTGTTAATCGTTACGAGGAAATACGTTCCCATCACTTCTAGCTGTATCTTTCATGATAGTGCACTTTCGCAAGTAGATAATCAAGAATATTTACACATTACTTTTGGCACATGCACACAGCAAATGATTGCACAGACACGCTTCGCAAGATATGTTTTTTATAGATACATGAAGTATTTGGTCCGTAAAACATTCGTTCAAACTACGAATTTCGGCTTATTATTGGGGCTGTTACAATGCACTTCATGTCTCTGTTTCCTCTCCTGCCAGGACCAAAATGTTTGTCTGCAGTATGTTTAAATAAATAAATAATATAAACATGCAAAAACAAAAAAGAGGTCAGTGTTACTCATAGCTAGATTACATTAAAACAATAGAGTAAAATATTCAGTCTCATTTCGAATCTGTGCTCGCGAAAATTTCAGTGGCCATACTTCACGTTTCTGTTGAATGCGCCTTGTGGTGTCACTGCAAATCTTTACGCTCACTCTCCAACTTCTTGAAGTTTAATTCAAGGTTCACGTTATTTCTTTAACTAGCCATGATGACTTCTTATTTGCAACACTGAAACTAGTTCTATTGTCCGACTACTAGGCATAAGTATTCATGGAATAGCGTTTAACAGCTCCTTTTATGTTTAGAGTGTTGGGGTTGATACCGTTGGGTGTGAACAAAAAATCAGCACACTCTGTGAGCGAACGCTCTTTAGAACAATAAACAATTGTATCGGGCCAGTTGGTAACGATCCATCTTGCTAGGAAGCGCAGCCACTATTACAAAGAACACACAACACAAGCGCTTAACTTCGACTAAACGTTTATTGCAAACGTCAGAGTTTATAAAAGAGGGGAAAAGAGAAAAGCAATAAAAACTGGTAGACAACAAAAAGCACACGTGCCAGTCCCGTACATTACTATCCGTTATTATCTATCACCCCTTCCAAAAAACATAGTTCTTTCCGCGTGAGCGAGATAAAGGGTGCACTAACACAATCAAAATCATCGCGTGTCATTTCAGCCGCTCCTACTATCAAACGGGCTAATAAATCTCTGTCCCGATCTCGCTCACGCGGAAAGAACTATGTTTTTTGGATGGGGTGTTGGACAATAACGGATAGTAATGTACGGAACTGGCACGTGTGCTTTTTGTTGTCTACCATTTTTTATTCTTTTTTTCTCTTTTTACCCCCTTTATGAACTCTGACGTTTGCAATAAACGTTTAGTTCAAGTTAAGCGCTTGTGTTGTGTGTTCTTTGTAATAGTGGCTGCGCTTCCTAGCAAGATGCTCTTTAGAGATGTGAACAAATAATTAAAGATCTTTCGATACATTGGTGATTGAAACCAGGCCTTTTGCTGTCAAGTAGTTGATGTACCACATATAAATGCAGATGGCTTAAACTGCTGCAAGAAAGAACACCTACAAGAATTTCATGTACCCCGACGAGTGTGCCAAATGCATGCGTGCCAGTAGCATGAAATAACCCGAGGCGTCAAAGCACGTAAATTGCGCAAGAATTTCTTTGTTTGAATGTCCACCAACTCTAAAGCTCACAGGCGTAATGAGTCATCATTATTAGTAACAGCAAGCACGCACCTGTGCTAATAAATGCATTGCCTACTAGATGTCTAGTGGTTATTTCGCCCATACGCGAAAGAGATAACTATCGCATTCTGGGCACATCGAAACTGTACTTGCAGTAAGCGTCACAGGACACTTTGAAACTGTCAAAGTCAAGTGCACCGACGCTACTTTCATTTCCCCTTGGTTGAGAGGTCATCTAGCAACCGAAGTTATACTAGTGATTGAGGAGAACACGTGAACGGAGATTACGCTATCACGTTCTGCCCTTCAAGGCGAAGCTCAAGCGTATTCGACTGTTTCATTGATTATTTTAGCACTCTACATTTTACCACCCGTCGCAATAAATTATGCGGCAGTTTGCATTTCTAGAGGCCACAAACATTAATACCTTGTTTCAGACTTTAGGATTAACTTTTCGTTCAAATTATTCAGCAGTTCACATTTATAGAGGACATAAACAATACAAGCTTGTTTAAGACTTGAGGGAACGATACTAGCTTGTTTAAGACTTGAAGGTTAACTTGTCGTTCAATCTGTGGTATTAGCCTCACCGTGGTGGTCTAGTGGCAAAGGCATTTGACTGCTGACCCGCAGGTCGCGGGGTCGAATCCCGGCGGTAGTGGCTGTCTTTCCGATGGAGGCGGAAATGCAGCAAGCCCGTGTGCTCAGATTTGGGTGCACGTTAAAGAACGCCAGGTGGTGAAAATTTGCGGAGCCCTCTACTACCGCGTTTCTCATAATGATATGGTGGTTTAGGGACGTTAAACCCTACACATCAATCAACCTGTGGCATCAGTCCTGCGAGATTCAAACGCTTCGTTTATTTATCTTTTGTTCTACTTCAACAGAGAACTGGCTGTACTTACCAAAAATTATGGAAAAACATGGATGTAACTCGGAATCATCAGCAAGCACTATGGGACAGAGCAGCCACAAGCTCCAAATCATGATCCCCTTCGAACGCATCATTTCCATTTGCAAGCGGTGTCGTCAAGAGATTTGCAACGGCCCAGAATCCTTGAGAACGATGTTCCGGCTTGTTGCTAAGCCCCGTATTTTAAGCTTACGGCTTCCACAAAAAAACCAACGCTCTGTCTTGCATGGATTCAGGAATGAATCTTGCTTAAGTGGGTCTTGACACTGACAGTTGTTGCTGAAAATACGTGTAAAAAGAAACCTGTGCCGCGTCTCGCAGGCCCTATAAATCCGCCATTTTGGTCGCGATTGCACTTGCGTAGCTTGCCGTATTGAGTTCCACATGTGCAGGCGTATTGAAATGCGAAGCGTTTTATATTTTGTTTTTGAATCAATCACTGTTCCCATTTTTTTTCGAAGCGGCTTTCCTTTAAGCGCATCTATCCCTCTAGCCGCTCAAGACTTGCTTTGATAGCCTTTCGGTTAGCGTCATATGTACGAAAACTGGAGAGACATCATTATTATTTTAGGTTTTACGTCGATAATGAGAGACACCGTGGGGGAGAGCCCCGGAAATTCATTAACGAGCCTGGAAATCGAGAGCACGTGGCCCTGAACCGTTTTGCTTTCACGAAAATGCAACCGCCGTGGCCAGAATCGCACCCGCGACCTGCGGATAAGCAGCAGAGCACCGTACCGCCTTATCCACCAAGGCTGTCCCAGAACAGCAAAACCAATTTAAAGCTCCCAACATGAAAATATTGAAATAGACGGCATGGATGCCATGATTTACGTAACAAGGCCTTTGTCTCCTAGCGCCCACGTAATTACGTTTTCACATTAGCCGTAGCATGCAAAATTTGGCCATAACATGAGTCTATGAGGAAAGAATCAGGACAAGACATGAAAATTGATGTACCTATGGGTATGTCTTGATTTACATGGCATATTGTATGTGCTTTCGAGGCCTTTGTATCATTTTATTTGTATTATACTTTGCTTCGTATAGGCATCACGAACGTAGTTTACAGTGCGCGATTGATATGTGCCAGAATATAATGTTCATTAACACGGCATACACCACATTTTACATGCATACGTGCAAGACGAAATTACGATAGTGAACAAGACTTCATGAGAATAATGCATTTCTTTGTCTTTAGCCAACAAAATGTTCTATGTAGCGTACTCTTTCGCATTTTAGCAACATGAACATTACGTTAAATTTCCCTGATGTTTTCTATAGCTATGAGCACGTTGTTAAATACTTATTAAGCCTCTCTTCTCTTCACTTATCGGGAACGTAAGCTGCTCAGGTTCTGTATTAGATTGTGTTTACAATACGAGAAATCGCAGCGCACATACGTACAATCACCGTTTTGATGTTCCTCAAAGCATAATAAAAAAGCGTCCTTCTTTAAGTGACAACATAATGAATGCGTTTCCGAAACCACTGAAAAAAAATTGAGCTCTGTCGAATTGCCTTGGTGACGTATATTACGATTATATATGCAGCCAAAGGCGTGATAACTTACGTTTCGAGCGTTAAGGCATGGGTGACTCTTCAAAAGAGAGCTAACAAGTTTCTTTCAAAGGAGTTGCATGTAAAGAGTAATGGACGTTGCAAAAAAGAGTGAAGGTACTTTTTTAGAGTGCATATTTGGTCCTTATTTTTCAAGCCGAAAGCATAAAACCAGAAGAAAAACCATTGTGGTGGTGTTGTGTAAGCCTTTAAACGTGGTCGTTATTTATACATTTCTGAAAGACGGCGCTTTAGAGAAATTTCTTTCGTGCGCGTGAGCGAGCTGTCGAAAGCCTTGCGCAGCGTTTCGTATTTTTACCTTTAACGACAACTAAATCAAACGAACACGTTTTTTTTCCTACACGACGCTGACTTTAACTCCTGAAAGGTCTCCACACATTCAGATTGGTCTGCATTAGGAAAGGAAACTTTCATATTCACCGCAGCACTAATGATTTCTCAACTTTCAAAGAAAAGTATTTGTTCGCAATGGATGTAAATTCGATGATTTAGCGATGAAGTGATGTTACGATCCGTCTGTCGGTAATATCCGGCATTTTGGGGTTACAGGTGAGAGCATGAAAATTTCTCAATGAAATATTGAGGTTTTCCGGCTAAGGAAGTTTCAAAAGAATGCATGACCACAACCTTATGAAGTAAACGGGGACAGGACATGTCTGCCTTTCGAAGGTGGCTGGCAGACCTCGGGCCCTCATTGGATGATTAAGGAGGTCACTCCTCCATTGCCTCTCCCCTCCTATTTCCCTGTACATCCCTCATGCCTACACGGCTGTGCGTCATAGTTACGGTGAACTGAGCTTTGGAAAGTGACTTCTCAGTTTGGCTCCACAGCAATGCTGATGATTATATCCCTATTGAATTTGCAAGCTATTCTAAACGTAGGCGCGTGTTGCAATAGAGCTCATAATATTTTTACAATTACAAATAGCATTCTTGTTTTTTTCTATCTATGTGCATTTTTTTTCAAAAGATGTGATGGTAATCAACCTTAGCAGATGTGGAACGAAAAATGCGAGCATAAAACAAAACCTACAAGATGGAAGAAATTTGCCACTTACAACTTTTTTCATAATAAGCAATACAAATACACATAGACTACTGATTCTGGTACGAGTTCTGTAAATATTCCTGAACAACACATGTGCAAAATTTTTGAAAGGTACCAAAATTTCCACAAACGACAAGTGCCAAAGAGAGATATATTTTCCGAAAGGTATAAAATATTTCATCAGGGGATTTTAAAATCCTAACATAAGTCTAACCAAACCTTGAGTGACAAACAAATAGCAGGGAGATTGGATACGATAAATAGGAAAATTTATGGGTCTTGCCTACTTCATAGAAATCGGTATAACATGAAAGTGAAACGTTTCCTCACAGAAGTAGTTTAGTGCTTACTGTAATTGATAGAAGTGAGCTTATACAATAAGAATGGTTCTCAACAGCTATAATTCAGCCCCGTTTTTCGTAAAGACATACACGTTGACGCCTAGTCATACATCCCCCCCCCCCTGACAAATAACGTCCATGACTAATGACTGAATAATGATTACCGCATTCAGCTCTGCATTTTTTAACGACAGATTTTCGTTTCTCGTTTATTTTGTTTTACTACAACCCCAATGGCACAAGAACAATGTATTCTGAGCACTCGCTTTGCATGCTAATTACCCCAAACGGTCGAAATTTCTGAAGCCCTCCACTATAGTGTCTTTCATATTATGTTGGTTTTGGGGCGTGAAGTCGCACATATCGATTTACATACAGGAGAAATGGCGCCATGTTCTAATACAGAAGATCAGGGCTGAGTGAATGTAAAATCTAGTTAGGTGAACTTAAGCATTTATATATATTTTGCCTTGTTAGAGCTATAGTCATTGTCAAAATAGCACGTAGCAACCACCAATTACTTTCAGTTACTAAAATATCCACAGCTTCTCACTCCACTCGAATGTTCGTCATCTGATTATTGGGCGCTTCCAGGATCAACCATCATAACAAATTGCCGAATTCCGCTCCTCAGCTCCAAAATTATTTCCGCCCATGTCTGCAAGTCGTAGAAAGGGAACGTTGAATCTGTGGCTCACGCCAACGATTGATGAATGGTCAAAAACCGGGTAGTTTCATCGGATCGTGAACAGTGTGTTCTCCGGACTGAACTGGTAGTCCGGCCTCGTTTACCTTGATGCTGTGGTTCTTTCTGCTAACTTCGAGCAGCATGTTGAACGACTGCGATCTGAGATCAAAGTTGTAGGTTCGGCAGATCTGACGATAAACCCACAGAAATACCACTTCAGCTTCAAAGAACTCTATTTACAGCGAAAGCTGTTTTGAGATTACGTGCGGCACCATAGTTGCCATCGCAGCCGCTGGTATCCGCAACCGATGTTGAATAAATAGGATTAAAATTAGCAATGCACAATAAGATTCCAACCCGAGTAACTGCATGTTAGCTGAGTATTCTAACACTGAGCCATGCCGGCGATTGAAACTTATTTCGAAACTGGCTTTAGGCAGGCTTGATGTCAGCAAAGGAATCGTGCTAACATGTGTAATAAGGCACTTTAGAACATCAAAAGAACAGCCACGCGTCGAACAATGCGAATTGCGTAAACAGCGAGTTATCCAATGATCCAACCCATTTCAAAAACCTTGTTCTTGTTCGTTTATGAGTATGCGCCTCTTGTGGCGCATACGAAATTCCACATCATCTTCAGCCACTGCATAAAAATATTTCACAATATTGCTAGCAAGTGTGCAGCGGATAGCACGCTTCTCCGAAGAATGATGAAGGATAGCAGAGTGAATAGCCATCCGGGCGTCTAGCGAGATGAAGCCTACGACTGCAGGAATAAGACATAATTGCTGAACACAAGTCTGGTGGCAAGCACAGTGATTCTCACTGTTTGTCACATGCACTATTTGATTCTACAAAGCCAGTCTCTACAAAAAAAAACGCCAGGCATGCGTGGAAGGCACAGAACAGTCACAACGAAAGCTAGAAGAGCGGCCTTTCAGAACCTTTTCTAAACATTCCTTCGGTAACTGCTGCAAGCTCACTTGCTGGGAACATCCTATGGCATGAATAATAACATTTTCTTCATATTAGGCCGGTAATCGCTATGCTATCCTTCATCGTTCTTTTAAGAAGTGTGGTATCCGCTAAACACTTCCAAAGAAGTTTATTCCAATTGTTCGTTCAGTAGCTGAAGACGATAAGGAATTTCGCCTGAAGTGAGCATGTGCCACAGTCAGTGGGTGATCAAGAACAAGCTTTTGTATGGGGTTAAAACATTGGATGACCCACTGGTTCCCCTATTCGCATTGTGTGACACCTGGTTGTTCTTTTGTTGTTATAAAACGCTTTATTACTCACATTAACGCGATTGTTTTCCCGACATTAAGCCTCCCTGAGCCAACTTTGCGAACATGTCCCTAGGATCGGCTTGCCTCAGTGGTAAAATTCTGAATGGCACCCAGCGGACCCAGATTTGAGCTTCACTGTGTCATTGTTATTGCGTTCTATTTCTAACTTCGTGCTTTGTGGTAACGGGCACCGGTGGCGGTGGTGCAGAACGGTGGCGGTGGTGCAGCACGTTCCTTTCTACTTCATATTAGCTTTCGCTGTAACAATTGTCTGGGTGTGGCGACTGGACCAGCAGGTCACTTTCCAAAGGTTGAATGACATGATGTGTTTCAACATCTTCCTGGCTAACTACCACCTAGTGTACCTGACCATCGTATCCATAGCTTCCAGTTTGTTTGGTTTAGCTGCCGTTTTGGTACAAAACCAACTCAGCGGTGAGCGCCGAGCCATGGACACATCGTACTGCCTCACACCAACTGACCGAACGTACAACCAGATAAAAAAGTAGGGCTTGGCAGTTGTATGGGCTGTCATGCAGTTGACGAATATGTCCAGGGCTCACACTTGATTTTTTTTTCGTTTCGCGCAATGTGGTTATGGACACCAGCAGCCGTGGCGGCAGACAACTACGGCGCCACGCGTGACCCGAGTTCTGATCCCATAACAGCTTTCGCTGTAGAAGCGGGGCATTATGACCTTTATGACTTTATCCCACATGGAAGAGCACCAGGAATCTCATTATGAGACAGGACTGCTCACCAAGCAATTAAATGGGACAGCCAGTTCACCTTCTTCGTGTTTCTTACCATGGCCTGTTGTTATTCGTCTTCTGAAAATGCATTTTGTACAAAAATAAATTTCGAACATGTTGCTTAGACATTCCTAGCGGTCCTGCCAACATAACTGCGACCAGAGATCTGATGACCTGCTGTTGATGATCTATCAGCAGGGCATCTATGACTGACCACATCGTTAGCACACATTCGCACAAGATATTGTTGGCCAAAGTCTCTCGATTCTGTGCCGCACTACCTACGAACTTGTCGTGACTGCCACTGATGCCACCATTGAAAATACCACCACTGAAGCCAGCTGGTCTCCTTCAGCCTATAGAGCCACAAAAAGCCACTTTCGTACAAGTGGGATTGGACTTACTTCGCCCATTTCCGACGTTGTTAGCAGGGAACCAATGGATGATCGTTGCAATGAACTCGATGTGCCGAGACAGCTCGCTTGTTCGGGTAACTGCTACTGAAGTAGCCCACTTCTTTGTGACAAACATTGTAGTGTTGCACGGAGCCCCTTTCAGGGATTGAAGAACAGCCTTTGTAGCTGAGCTGACAAATTTCATTAAAAAAGGAACGCACACCTCTAATAGTCAACATTCTACTGAGGAGTGCTGTCAATACATTCGCTTGGGGATGATATGCTGTGTGTTTTCTGACATGTCAGTTTACGTAGGCGTAGAGCATTGAACATAGGACAGCATATTACCAAACGCAACATTCGCTTACAATACCACTCTGCGGGAGGCGACACGAATGGCACCTTACCAACTTCTTTTTGGCAGTGCAGTTACCATGCCCCTGAATGCAATGCTGCGTGTCGAGGACAACTCCGACCATGACTACATCACCAGGGCCTTCACGCAAAGAGCCGAAGAAGCAAAGCAGATGACGCGGCATCACATTCAGGAGCAATAAAGAGACGATTCCGATCAGTATAATGTGCTTTCAAGAGACGTCAAGAACTCTCCTGCAGACAAAATATGCATTTGGACACCCCACGCATACGTGGGCTCTTTGAAAAGCTGTTTGGACGTTATTTTATTCCATAAATGGTGCTCCGCCAGCTTGGTCTTTGGATCTATGAGATTGTCCCAGAAAAGCAAGTAACATCGTCCAGATAGCGGCACCGCACTGAAGTTGTGCACGCTATCCGAATGAAGCCATACTGCAAAAGACAATAAGCAATCAAGTATCGCTGCTGGATGTTGCTTGCCTCCACTGGCAATATAAAGTAAGTACAAACGTGGAACTAAAACAGCCATCAGGACAAGGCGCTCTTGGAAGGGAGATAATAAATCGAGGCGCGATTCAAGCACGTGCGCCAACCGTGTGCTACGTCGTCCATGTTGTTTACGGCGTGCGTCAAAAAACAGAGGAAGTGGAGCGCCGGCAAAGCACACCAGGATCAACCCTGACTATTCTGCCGCGTGCGATCGTCGCAGGACATGAAAATACGGGGTACCAAGTGCAGGAGAAGTGAAGATAACTTTGAACTCGATGCAGACATTCTTTTCCATAGCTTATAAACGCAGAGCATTTCCTATATATATAGTTGCACAATGTGATACGCAAGGACGTTTACTCACCATCACCGTAGACGACTTAATGATCAGGGTCGCGTTAAGCTTGAGTATGAAGCGTTGTGGTCCTGAAATTGTAGAGTGAAGGGGGAGTTGTGTTGCATGTCTCTTCTTCTAGCGCACCGATTACGACGTTTCGGTGCTGTTCGTTCTCAGTGCTATCGACGAGGTTGTAGTAGAGCCAACCGCAGCACTTCGCGTACCCTTTGCAGCTGTGGCCGAAACTTCGGTCCCGGAACTTGCACGTGAACTATGCGTCCACAACATCCGGGATGGGTTGCCTCACCGCTTCGGAATCGGCGTTTACGTTTCGCATCGGCTTACCGTCGCCCCACAGCTTCGGTGTTTGCTCACCGGCGTTGATGTTGTACTGCAGCTGCGTGAGCCCTCCTTGCTTCCGTAGAATCATTGCAGGCGGAGTTCACAACACGTTTCTACTTCTCTTGCTCGAAGTTCAGGGTCGGCTTTCCACTGACGCGTTGCGGCTGCGGCTGGAGCCATTTTTTCCGTAGCAATAGGAGCACCATTGCTGTCGGTGACGCTCATCATGGCGTTGATCATGACATCGTTTGGACGAGAAAGCAAGAAGCGGAGCACGAGTGGGGAGCGCTGTTGCACATGCGTTGTGCCGGTGTGAACCGCGCAGAGGGAGAAGAGGCTTGACCGTGACCTGCCTTTCATCTAAATAATGTAGGCTTTGTTGTTCAGCTAAGTGAATATTCAGGTCCACTATTTGAGACATCTTGCATCATGGACGCCTTTGTCCCCAATAAACGCCTACTGCAGTGCGCGTCTGTGGATGAATATGCTCATCGTAATACAATGTAAGATTTTAAGCTGTACAAGAAAGTTAGGAGTGTCCCCATCCGCTTCCAAATGACGCTGGAGTTCAACAGAAATGGTTAAGGCATGGATGAACAGTTTGTAGTTTTCCTGGGTAAATAGCAGAAAACAAGTTAGGATGGCAACGAAAGACAGTAAATAAATATAGGCTTAGCCAAAAAATGGCCCACCTCGCCGAGGGCAATCGTGAGGAAATGCGCATGCATTTCTTTTGCCGATAGAGGGCACCGCTCTGTTTCCATCAGACATTCGCCTTCACCGACTACAGCCATCGCCTTGAGAGGGGCCCAACCAGCGAACGGCCGAGAGCGAGGAGTGAGCGGATGGAAACGTGGGGCGCGAACGCTATCGGCTCGGCGTTGGCGCTTCACAGCGGCGTCTTGAGCCCACATTTTCGTATGTTTTGAGAGGTGCTCTGCCCGCGAACAGTTGTGAGACGCGAGTGGGCGGGAAAGGGGAGTGCAGGGGGAGGAAAGAGCGAAGGGTGAGAGAAGGAATGGCTATGCGCTGCACCTACCCTCTCTTACATTCTCTCGCACCACACGTTCTGGTTGCTACAGGCAAGGACAAGCGTACGCACCCGCAGCTGTTGCTATGGGAAAGAAAAGGCGGTGGACGGATCCCGATGGACGCCTGACATAGCCCGAGTAAGATATTCATTCGCATTGGAATTGTAAAATGATCCTAATGCATGAGGGGCTGTTCTGACGGTGTCGTCTTAAACTGAAGGTATTGAGAGTTACAATGTATATACCTCTATTAGCTTGACCTTGAGCGCTTTGACTGATAAGTACATTAGGTATGCTCAAACTTTGTTACGAAAATAAATGGTCAAGCGTGTTTGTAATGAACCTGAGCTTGACTTCTTCTCTGTTTATTGTATCCCGATGATCTTAGTGAACAAACACAGCTTTTAAAAGGTTGCAAGGGAAAAATACGAAAATTGTGTTTATGCCAAAAATATCCTCAACGCACGTTTGTTTCGACTGCAGATATGAAATAAGGCTGCTCACCACTGTGTTGCAAAACGCAGCATGCTCTTTTCCGCGAACCTACACATAGACAAGCTACCTGAGGCTATAATAAGCTAACCTATCGGCTTCGCGCTTCTCCTCAGCCGTTAAGTTAGCATTGCAGCAAGCGATCATATGATTCTATGGCAGAGCGCGTACATTGGTCTGACAGGCAAGGTGGACCCGGTTAGGACTCACACTGACGGTGTGGATTTCGCACCTTGAATGCCTTCATGAATGTGGGTCGTGGGTTTGCTTGCAGTGCACGACGCAACTGCAGCCGGAACTGCTCCTGGATTTCCACTGTGATACGGAGGACAGTTAATGTTTCCTTGGCTAGCCATGCTCCATCTTCAGAAGCACCTGTGGTGCCAGATCCACAGTTTGTTTCCTTTGTTTCCTTCCAGTACGTGATGGCGTGATGTTCTAGCAGACATCGCATCAGGACAAGGCTTAACACCATGGTGCACTGGTCTGGTGAAAGCCCGAGACCTTCTAAGGCGCTGACACGGAACTGGAGGTTGTCGTGTAGCAGGTGAGGCTTTGGGACTCTCATGAACGTTTCTTGGAGCTTAGCACGTGAGCATCATATACTTATTCGTTGACGCACAGATCCCTGCACCTGAAGCGCTCTGTGAGCGTCTTGATTGAAAGGTTGTAGTTGTGTTCGGCTAACCAGATATTTCCATCTCCCCGTTGGTGCATCAGCTATAGGTAGGTAAGCCGGTACTTGAACTTTTGAATGCTTAGCAGGTCAGTGTTCTTGTGGATTGCGGCGTCCAAATGGTCCCAAAAAGACTGCCATCCAGGGAGACAACCATAAAATGTCGGTATCTGCAGCTTCCGTAGTTGAACTGAACGCTGACGGTGCTCTCTCACCTGACCTGTTGCGTTGCTGGAGTTCAGATATCCGAGGTAGCTAAGCCTACGCTCACTTGATTAAGGCGGTGTTCTGGCATTTATATCTCGTTCTTGAGGCCGCCACTTGGCGCGTGACGCCACGCAGAGTATCCTGTCGTAGCGTTTCTTCGCTGTTCCCACTTCATATTCAAGACTTTTTTGGTCCGAGGCTGTAAGTATGGCATTATCAAGCTTCCACACTGCAGCTCTTTGTCCTTGAAGTAATCTATGTGGCCCTTGATCTGAGAGCCCTCAGAATTCAGTTGTTCCATCAGGTTCGTTAGAGGCGTGAGTGCTCTAGCGAAGCCGGAATTGAAAGCCCCACGCTTCTTGCATTGCTGGTCTGAGTTTGCCATGACCATGACGTAAAGGGAGGACTCCAAAGAGTGGATCCCAGGTTTCATCAAATGTAACAAATACCTGGTTCCACCGACGTTACATGGAGTCTACTTGATTATTGGTCATAGATACCAAAACTGCGTTCTAGCACGTAAGCCTGCCTCCCTGCTCCTTCTCATCTTTCTGATAGTATTGCACGCGCCTCGATGCTCTGTCCCTGGACATTTTGCAACAGTTCTGTTCAATCTACAACAAGCAATGTTCTCATTCTGCAGCCAGCATCTCTCTAACAACTAATACCCGTGCCACACGGGCATAGAAAATGACATTTGGTGGCGAAGGCCTTCAGTTCCCGAATGACATTTGTTTCGCTGGCGCTGCTACACGTCCAAAGCGAATGACATTTGCCTTGATAATGTCGATCACAGCACCTTCCCAATTAACATTGAGTGAATAGCAACAAAAAAATTAAGAAGCATTTACAAGCTTCATACACAACAGATAATCATTAAATGTAGAAATAAGCGTAATACGCTGTCCTAAGTTTCAGTTTCTTGGTTTGTTTTACAACGTTGCAGCCGACCGTAGCAACCTAAGCCAACATTAGTCAGATCCACAGCTTAAATAGAAAAAGGCGCCTGTCGCTTCTCACCTGTCGGCTGTCACATCTCTCAGAAGAAGATGTTCGCAGAGTTCGTTTTTTTCACGGCAGCACTTGCGTGTTTCCGTGCAAAGCATCGTGCTCAAGAGCGAATAATTTTGGAGCAGAGACGAGTTAATATGCGCCAGCTTCAGGACATTGAACTTCAATTAATATCAAACCATTTCAATCTGAGTCACGGAGAAAGTGAACTTGATGGCGATGAAAATACCAGTGTTGCATGCTTGTTTGCCAAAGTTTCGCTAAACTTGACAAGCATTTCATTATCAATACTTTATTTTCTTCGTATAACGTTCAAAGCACCTTTTTAAGACTTTAGTGCAAATAAGAGACGGGAAATTTTATTTTTAGCTCAATATGATTTGTTTTATATACTTTCAGGTAAATCGCACTTCGCGAACTGTGTCGTCGAGAGTAGGCATTTCTCAGTCAACTGAGTTCTGGCGAAGGCATTTGGTGGCGAATGGCATTCGAATGGCATTCGGATGAATGCCATTTTGTTCGCCCGTGTGGCACCGCGCGAATGGCAATAAATCTGAAGGCATTCGGGGGTAAATGCCATTTTTTCTGCCCGTGTGGCACGGGTATAAAGCTCGTATAAGTGCTTCTCATTCTCCAACGAATTCACGAAGGACGACCTGCTTCAGCATTAATTTCCACTTCACGTGAACTGCTGTTGCAAGCTGTTTGTGAAAAGGTGTCCTGGTGTAAGCGCATTCTATTCTCGTATCGGCCATCTCTGCGCTTGACACGCACTCGGTTGCAGAGATAATTTTTGCTTACGATTGATGTGCAACCTTCGAAACGTTGAGGGAAGTGAATTCCTGAACTTTCAACCACTTTAATCATTAGAGATGCTTTTGAGATGTAGTAATAATACACATCGCATGTGATTGAGCCACTGCTTCGGAACAGTGTGCATTCTCGTGTAGTTGGAACCACTAGCATAGTATGGCATCTCCAAGGCCTAGTAAAACAACTGGTCTTGTTTGCATGTACCGTGTTTCTGCTTTGTAGCGAATAGTTTCCTTGCGCACTGCAAGTGATTTTAGCGTATCTATCTATCTATCTATCTATCTATCTATCTATCTATCTTTCTGTCTGTCTGTCTGTCTGTCTGTCTGTCTATATCTATCTGTCTATCAATCCATCCATCATCATCTATCTATCTATCATCTATCTATCTAATCACATAGCCGCCTATGACTGGGCGCTCTCATGATCACCCTTCAACTTGGGGTAAACCAAAATTAGCATAGGATAGTAAGACGGCTTGACAACTATCACTCACTGGCCTTTACTTGAATATTGTGATGATCCAGTCGCGTATCTTTTCAAACCCTTTCCTTCAGACAGGTGTAGCACACAGACGTATGCAACAGACAGGAATGTACCACAGGTATGCGAGCCTGTGCCACATGTGATAGAAAATTTATATCTACTCAGAAATGGCGAGAACACACTTGTGTAATTTTAGCTCGTGAGTGTTCGGAAAAAGCTGACATCTCCAGCGTTGACCAGATGACTTCAAGAAAAGTTAATGTCAGGGTCCCAGGAAGAAACGAACCCCAACGTTTTGTGTGGCAATCCAACATTCTGGTATGGCGCCACGCCAGGTCTCGGAACTTCTTTTGAAATAGGCCATTAGGATCGTGAGACACCAATAGTGATTGCAGTTCAAGCCATTCAATCCTATATAGACATTACATTTGTGCTCTTAATAACACAACGTTCATGTTGAGTTAACACCAAGTGGAGTTAGGCTCCTTGCGCTGAAGTTGATTTATGCAGTGTACAGACATACCATCCTCGCGAGCACCGTCGCTTCATATCAGCTTACCGCTTTTGGGGGGACCAATACACATGTTACTGTTATATCGGGAAAATCGGGAAAGCCGTTCCACTCCATAAATCTGGTAACAAACACTCTTCGAACAATTATCGTCCCCTTTCTTTAACCAGTATTTGTTATAAGATGCTCGAGCATATAATATTTACAAACAGTCAATATTTAGAATCAAATTCATTTTTCACGTCAGCACAACATGGCTTCCGTTAAACATCTTCATGTGAATCTCAGCTAATATTATTCACTCATGACACACATCAGATCATTGATAAATCGTCCCATGCTGACTGTATTTTCCGGGATTTTTCAAAAACATTTGACAAGGTTTGCCCTAGACTGATACTTTACAAACTAAGCCAACTAAATCTTGACAGTAACCTACTGATGTGGATTGAATGCTTTCTCACTAACAAATCACAATTCGTTACTGCAAACGGTCACAATTCTTCTTTTCGCGCAGTTCATTCCGCAAGGGTCCGTCTTAGGCCCCCTGTTGTTCCTCTTTTATATTAAATACCTGTCATCTGTTGTATCATCTAACATTCGTCTATTTTCTGACGACTGTGTTATTTTTAGAGAAATTACTTGCTATAAGACAATATTACATTGTAGTCTTACCTTAACGCTTTATCTAACTGGCGTGAAAATTAGCTAATGTACCTAAACATTAAAAAGTGTAAAATCATGCATGAATCAAGAATTTGCTCAATTTCCCCTGTTTATTATTTAAATGACATTCCCTTGGATTCTGTTAACTGTTGTAAGTATCTCGGAGTTAACATAACAACTAACTTCAACTGGTCACCTCATATTGAATGAATGATTCACAATGCTAACCACATGCTCGGCTATTTACGGCCTAACTTTTTTAACACATCGTTTAAAACTGCAGCTTTATAAAACGCTAATACGCTCTAAATTAAAATATCCTCCCACCGTGTGGGACTCCACCCATTACGTAAGTTCACTTGAGCTTTTTTTCAGAATAACATTGTTCGTTTCATACTGTCCAATTATAACATAACCGTGAAAGTTTCATAACCATGAAACTTCTCTTGCACTTCCTTTTTTAGCATCACGCAGAAAAGTCTCCCGTTTAACTAAATGTCACAAGATATACCATCATCCCATCTTGCATGACCAGCTACTACTTCACCCACAGCACATATCCCTCCGTATTGACCACGATCACAAAGTAGGCGCTCCTTCATGTAACGCAAAAACTTTCTTCAATTCATTTTGCCTTGCCCATCAAAGGAGTGAAACAGACTTGCCGGTGACATTGTTGCTATTAGCGATAACAACTTATTGCGTGTTTCATTAGCTAACATTTTGTAATAAGTTCTTTGTGTTGCAATAGCTAACATTGTATAATTGTGTTCACTGTTGTATTGCCTAACATGTATTATTATATAGTATAATAGCAGACATTGTACTTTTACGAGATTTTTTGTACGATATAACCATATTCACTGCTTTTTGTTCATTTATATATTTTTATTTCAAAAACCCACTTCCTTTGTAATGACATCTGGCCCTGAGGATTAATAAATAAATAAATATAAATCATAACAAATATTGGAGATACGTCCAGGGGTACATCGGCACACGTCCTTAGCGTCATATCGCAATGTTTCGCTCAATACAAAAATTACAACACAGGCACCTTCTCTCCACATGCATTGCACAAAATTGACTCTCAATGTACGTGTGGTCACCCCGCCGTGGTGTTAAAGTGGCTAAGATACTCGGCTGCTGACCCGTAGGTCGTGGGTTTGAATTTCGGCGGCGGTGGTTGCATTTCCGATTAAGGCGGAGATGTTGTAGGCCCGTGTGCTTAGATATGGGTACACATTAAAGAACCACGGGTGGTGAAAATTTCCGGAGCCCTTCACTGCAGCGTCTTTGATAATCCTATATATGTATATGGTGGTTTTGGGACGTTCAACCCTACACATAAATCAATCAAGCAAGCAAGTGCGGTCAGCCGAGTTTTTTTCTCTATTATAGAGACCATAGATTTGATCAACTATTGAGGAGCATCTTTTCACTCTTTCCTGATTCATTTTCTTTCTTGTACACGCAAGTGCAGCGTAAACTGTATCGATATTCAGACAGACTCAGCAGCATACTAACCTTAATTGATAATATGCGCTGGTTGTGCTTTCTTTTGTGTTGCCCGTGTTCCTCGTTTATGATTGTTGCTTTACAAACGTTCTGTAGTAATAGGGAGTTTTCAAATAGCGTACGCCAATCGTTGCGGTCTCTGCCCTGCGCACGTGTTATTACGCTGACCACGATTAGCGTTTTCGGTCCACCCACAAAAAGTACAAAACAGCGTGCGGCCCGGAAGGCCCACAAAGCCCCTTTGTGGTGAGTGTGAGTGCTGCGTGTGTGCGTTAGTGTTTGCGGGGGCAAAAATACTCCAAAACTCATACGGCAACCATTCTCAAACTGTAAGTCCGCAACGCCCGCTAACTTCGCGTACGCTATCCGAAAACTGCCTATTAAGTTGCCAACTATGCCAGAATGCTCCTCTTATTATCCATTGTTATACCTATATTTCGGCTGAAGTTGAGTAAGCTTCCTTTATTTCTGAGGTGCTATTAAGGACATATGTTTATCAAACACTACAATTAGCAACATGTGAATCGGGGTTTCAACGCCGGTATCTGGAAGCCGTTTGCGACTAAGCTAACACGAACAACTTTATGTCTCTACATACTCAATGGATCCTTTTATTCAATCCAACCTAAAAAAAGTGTCCTTAAGGTTTTGCAATTCCTAACTGGCATGTTCTAATCTTTTTCTGCTGAAATATATGTCAGTTTGAACGTCATCACCACCTAGGTTTCTTATAATCGACTGTTACATTTTTTACAACTCTCGGAAATAAAATTATTTCAGTCAACCTCATATGACTTGATTATTGTATAGCAAGAAATAATAATGCTGTGAGTCTTTCTTCAATTTGAAAGCGTACAGTAAAAGATCAAAATCCAAAATATCTTGAAAATAATTCTATATGTGTCTGGTGGAACACGTATTGTGCGAGGAAATGGTGACTCCGTAAACTCGCGTTGGCTAAAGTGCTTTGAAAGTGGAGCCCTAGTAACTAGAGTTATTACTTGCATACTACAGCTGTTTCAAAACAGCGCTATGGTTAACCAAAGATGATCATAAAGAAAAACAACAATAGTTCAAAGAGATGAAACAGGCTTTCTCGCTTTCATTTGAATTCTTCAAAATGCATCATCTTTATAAAGCAGTTCCCTTCTCATTTTCGACGCAAATTTTGTAAATACTTTGATAAAGTAGATGGTATAAATGTAGAAGCACTTTGGCATGCCTTCCTTTCCCAACAAAGCTGAACGCCAGGCACACATCACGTCACGCCGCGAGTATTCAAAACATAACTAGACCAAGCTACCAGATGTCACCTCAGTGGCACGGATCGCTCGTTCAGAAATGTTTCCCCTTGCTTAAAAAGTAAAGATTTCAATTACAGATGCACAACATGCAACCTATCGTTCAGAACTCGCATGCAGCAAAACTAATAATAATGCTGTTGTTCTACATAGTTCGGGGGTACGAATCTAGCGGGTCCTGGAATACTCAACCTATTTCAGATCCGAATAAGACCTAAATGCTCGACATAATGTCGAAGGGTCCATTAAAGGGTTCCTAATAAAGAAACCCTCCAGCAATTTTACGGTACATGTTTTCCTCAACGCTACGAGAACTAGTGATAAGAGCCGGTAATTAAGGAATGAGAGGAGAAACATGCATTGAAGCATTGATAATTAAGGTTGTACGATTTGTGGCAACCTAAATGAGGACTGGGCAATTTCGACGTCACAGTACTGCCTTGGAGCCACTGTGGAATCTGCGATGTCATCCTCGTCATTATAGACCGAGACTGTTGTGCCTTGGAGTCAAAACTGAACTTCATTGCTTTTGCAAATATTACCAGCGTCTAAACCAGCCAGCGAGCCAGACTGACGCAAAAAACGGCCTCTCTTGCGGTGCGTGTTAAGCAATGTGTAACTAGCCCCCTGACCCACTGGTCCGATTGCAGCCAGCTGATGCAATTGACCGCATCTCCGCCGGCGCAACTTACGCAACGCGTGGCAAGCCTCCTCACCCACGGGTCCAATTTGAGCCAGTTACCTGCGGCGGTTCCTGATTGGAGGCTTCGAACTAGCGGCTGATGCAAGCGCCTCCCAGGACCTATAAAAGAACAAGAGGCGCGAAGACAGGGAGAGCATCTGAACAAATTCCGGCTCATTGTCGCATCTCAATGCAAGCTCCTTAATCAGTCGGCCCAATGCATGTGCCGAATACATAATGCCTCAGTTTTTACTGTGTATAAATGCTGCCCTAAACTCACTGTCACCTTGTCCACTCTGTTTATTAGCTCTGCACAGATGCCGCCGCGAGCTGAAACACGTGATACCCAACAAGACACAGAAGCGACACCCGTTGACAGGGCTCGCTGTGCTATTTCGCCATAACCTGGTTGCGCCTCTTGGAATTCGGTCAACACTATATATATATATATATATATATATATATATATATATATATATATATATATATATATATATATATATATATATATCAATATATTTATATATACATTGTGAGCATTATTCATGTGCGTCATCTTGTCATATGTACATACTCATCATATATACATATATATATATATATATATATATAAGGGAAAGAAGTGTATACCTAAGGGCTCGTTTTTCCGCGTTTTGACACAATATTAATGAGATGTGAGCGGGAAACAAACCTACGACCTTCGAATAACGCGTTTGATGCTCTCTCTCTCTCTCTCTCTCTCTATATATATATATATATATATATATATATATATATATATATTCTGTCTGTCTGTCTGTCTGTACATTCGTCTGTTTGTCGGCCCGAACCATACTCCAAATGGCCCCAAACGATAGCCACACAGCCGACCTCATCCGCAGCGCCCGCCAATATTGCTCAAGATTCAGCATTCATACTTGTGCGATTGTCAATTAAAAACAATTAATGTGCATATTAGAGCTACCATACGAGAGAAAGCGCACATGAATAATTCCAAGGGCCGTAGCGTCTATCACGCTGCGCTGACAATGCAATGCTCTATGCACAAAAAGGCAAGTGTTTCCAACGCTTTGCGAAGACGCTCTCTGTCGCTTTGCGTTCTACAACTTATCGCCTCCAAGACAAGCGCGCACGCCCTCCTTTGTTTTGAAAAATACCTGCCAGATGGCGCTCGTGCTTAACGTGCCCCGACGCGTTCGCTCGCCTTCATTGCACGGATCTAGACACTCTAACGCAGCGCATCCAAAACACAATTCACCAATTTTCTCGTGAAGAACATCAAATAAACGTTTTGATTACTCTTTCTAGATGCAATCGTCTTTCGACAACATTTGTAGTAAAACATGCAGATACGGGGCCATTTTTTATTGAGGGTAAGGTTATAAATTGATGTTAAATATATGTGCAAACATTCCATGGACAAACATATGTTGAGAACTTGGAGATGTTTATATAACCAGTAGTTTGCGCTTGTGCAACGATGCCAACAGTAGCATTAGTATTAGCAGCACCAGAAGCGTAAAGCTGATATTAAGGGGTGGTGCTCGCAAGAATGGTGGCCCTGGACACTGCTATATGAATCAACTTCAGCGCATGGTACCTAACTACAATTTACGTTAACCCGACATGACGGCTGTATTATAAGAGTATATATGTAATGTTTTTATTATTGAATCTCTAGCAATGCAGCCCCAACTGACGTTTCACGAATATTAGTTTCTGTTACATAAGTAGTTTCGAGACCTGGTGTAGCTCTGTGGTAGAATACTTGGAAGTACTTGTTGCTGGGCTAGATGGTTCGTCATACTGAAAAAATACTAGACGTCTGAAAACACCACAATAAAGAACACACAGAAAAGAGCGTCAATGACGATCTTTCTCTGTGTGCCTTTCTTTTTGTGGTGTGTTTAGGCGTCCAGAATTTTTCACCAGTAGTATAAATGATGGCCACGCAGAATGCTGGAGTTCGAATACTGCTGGGAGCCTCTCAGATTTAATGTGGGAATTCGTCGGGTCAAAGAAGCTGATGTCAGATTTTTCTCAACGCTAACGCGTTTAACTTACCCCTTTCGTGGTCTAGCAGTTGCTGGTATATACAATGCGTCAACTACCTATGGCACATACCCGCATGCAATTGGCACATACCCACCCACGGGTGTGTGCCGCTACCTGGTGGAAAGTGCTTTATGACGTACGCTACAAGATTTTGAAAATATTCATGTGTTGCCCCGCCGCGGTGGTTTAGTGGCTAAGGTACTCGGCTGCTGACCCGCAGGTCGTGCGTTCAAATCCCGGCTGCGGCGGCTGCATTTCCGATGAAGGCGGAAATGTTGCAGGCCCGTGTGCTCAGATTTGGGCGCATTTCGACGAACAACTTTCCCTAGAGAGGGCAATAGACGCTTAAAGCATCCATTTTCCAGTGAGGAACCAGGCGCCTTTCTTTTATGGGAGCCGCAGCACTAAATATGGGACTAAGCAACTGGCTGGGTGAACCTCCTCAAGGGCTCTCAGCCGTTGCGGAGCCCTTACACAACTGTTTATTTCAGCAACATCACACACTCGCCGCCACGACTTGAAATGGGAATTATGCTTTCGAAGCGGGCGATCATCTGGGGCTTGTGGCTGCTTTTTCCCATAGCACTCGCTCTTCATGCCAAGGTCCATCCGTGTGTATTCTCAATTATGAGTAAGTGAATTATGCTCCGAATAAATGACCCATGAAATAAAGAAAAGGCAGTGTTCGAATGTTTTCATATGGGACGCATAAATAATGCTCACACTTATTTTCCCCGCGCACTTGAGCAGCCGGCCCGGCCGAGACTTAGGCGGGCAAGGTACGGCGCACAAAGGGTTTAAGACGTGAAACGTGGACTATCTCGGAGGCACGGTAAAGACGGTCCGAGGAACCTTCGACGGGAGTGACAAGGTAATTGACAGGCGATGTTCGTTCACAAACAACGTAAGGTCCTAGAAAGCGTGACTGAAACTTTTCACACAATCCGGGTGTACAAACGGGCGTCCAAAGTAGTACTTCATCTTTAGGACGGAAGGTGACGTCTCGATGAAAGCTGTCATAGCGTTGCTTGCGGTCTAGTTGAATGGCCTCCCTTTTGAGTTGAGCACGTTGCCGTGCATCAGCGAGCCTGGAACGAAACTTTCTGGCGTAGTCGTCGACGTTTTTGTCATTACATTGAAGAAAGAGGCGTCAATGGTGAATGTCGGCGCACGATCATAGACGAGGAAGAAAGGTGAATACCCGGTGGTTCGTCGAACAGCGCTGTTGTGTGCAAACGTTACGAACGGCAAGATTTTGTCCCAGTTGTCGTGGTTCGGTCCGATGTACATAGGTATCATGTCGATTAGAGTCCAGTGGAATCGCTCTGTCAGCTCATTTGTCTGCGGGTGGTAAGCGGATGTGGTCTTATGAACTGTGCCACAAGTTTTTAGGATTTCGTCGAGAATTGTTGACAGGAAGGCCTTGCCTCAGTCATTCAACAACGCGCGAGGTGCAACACAATGGCTTCTAAAAAGAAGGCGGCAACGTCTGAAGCAGAGCTAGTACGTAGAGCAGCGGTCTCCGCGTATCGTGTGAGGTGGTCTACGGCTGTGACGATCCAGCGGTGGCTCGCTGGCATTACGGGAAGTGGCGCGACGAGGTCTATTCCGACAACGACAAAAGGTGTGTCGGGACATGGAATGGGTTGTAATAAGCCAGCAGGAGCTGAAGTTGGTCGTTTCTGGCGTTTACAAAGTGCGCAAGAAGCGACATAATTAGCCACAAAGGTAGAAAAACCAGGCCAGAAGAAACGGCTCCTAACGCGGTTGTAGGTCTTTTGAAATCCTAAGTGTCCAGCTGATGGGTCATCGTGCAATGCTTCGAGAACTTGTTTTCGCAGCGAACGGGGAAGTACTGGCACCCACCGATGCCCATCCGCATTGTAAGTATTGTGCTGTAGGACATTGTTCTCTAGCTTGAACAGCCGTAGCTGACGACGTAGTCTGGCATTAGGTGGAGAAGGCGAGCCATTCAAGTATCCGATGATGTGGTTAGAGTAGGGGTCATTACGTTGGTACGCGGCAAACTGGGCGCTGCTGTTTAAAGGTAGTGAACCAGCAACTGCCAGGGGTGATAACGTGAGAGAAGAGGCAGCCGCTTGATCATCTGAGGGGCATTGAGGATGCGTGGTTGGAGAAGAAAGTGGCAGAGGGCCGCGAGAGAGAGCGCCAGCATCCTGATGCTGTTTGCTGAACCTGTACACAACGTCAAAAGTGTACTCTTGCAAACGCAGCATCCAGCGACCGAGGCACCCAGACAAATTCTTCAGCGAGGACAACCAGCATAGGGCATGGTGGTCGGTAACAACCGTGAAGTGGCGTCCATACAGATAAGGTCGAAATTTCTGGATGGCCCAAACGACAGCGAGACATTCCTGCTCTGTTATTGGGTAGTTCTGCTCCGCAGGTGTTAGTGCGCGGCTGGCATACGCAACTACTCTCTCACGTGAAGTGTCGTCGCGCTGGAGGAGGACAGCACCGATTCCGTGGCCGCTGGCATCTGTGTCCAGGAACGTGGGTGCACTCTCACCGAAGTGACGGAGGACAGGGTCTGATATCAAAGCACGCTTAAGGCTTGGAAAGCACACTCTCACTCGTCAGTCCACGTGAAATCCGTTCCTGACCTCAGAAGCTTGTGTAACGGCCCCGCAATGGCAGCAAAGTCACGGATGAAGCGGCGGAAGTAAGACGCCAGGTCCACGAAACTTCGCAATTGTTTTTGATTGCGCGGACGTGGAAAACTAATTACGGCAGCCACCTTGTCGGGGTCTGGTCGAACGCTGTCTTTGCTGACAAGGTGACCCAATACATTGATGCTTGTGCTGGCGAAGTGGCACTTTTTTTTATTGAGCTGTAGGCCATCGTTCGAAATGCACGTTAGAACTTCGTCCAAACGCTTAAGGTGCTGAGGAAATGTAAAAGAATAAATGACGATGTCGTCTAAATAACAAAAACAGGTTTTCCATTTGAGACCACGTAAGACAGTATCTATCATGTGCTCGAATGTCGCTGGAGCGTTGCATAAGCCAAAAGGCATGACGGTAAATTCGTGAAGCCCGTCAGGCGTCGCGAACGCTGTTTTCTCCTTGTCTGCTTCGCGGATAGGTATTTGCCAGTACTCGCATTGGAGGTCAAGGCTGCAGAAATATTCCGCGCCTTGTAGTGAGTCCAGGGCATCATCAATGCGTGGAAACGGATATACGTCTTTTTTGTGATCTTATTGAGCGCTCTGTAATCAACACAAAAGCGGACAGAGCCATCCTTTTTCCGGACCAACACCACAGGAGATGACCAGGAGCTGAATGAAAGTCGAATAGTATCCTGTTTGAGCATGTCGGCGACGTTTTCTTCAATGATTTGCCGTTCCGCCAAAGAGAGACGGTATGGGTGGCTGCGTACAATGGAGCTGCCTTCGGTTTCTATGCTGTGCACTGCAACGGAGGTGTGGCCCAGAGCTTCGCAATGTACATCAAACGAAAGGCTATGCTTTTGGAGAAGGTCTAAGAGATCTCTCTTTTGCTCGGCAGTGAGGTGAGGACTTATGGTGTCATTTAAGGTAACAGTGGTAGCCTTGATATCAGTAGTAGCAGACAAAGTCGGTGATTCTGTGTGAAGGGGAACCAGCGAAAAGGGCTCACTGTCAACGAAGCAGCTCACAGCAGGGCCTAGGGGCAGCATCACTGGCGAAAAAGTTGGATTCAAGGCGGTGACCAATGCTTTACCGTCGTTAAACCGCACAAGGCCGGGTGCTATGGTCAGCCCCGCAGGTTTCGAGCGAACTGATGGAGCTATGAACACGTCACCATTAACTATAGTATCCGAAGCGATCGTTAGAAGTTGTTCATCTCCTGGCGAAATGAAACAATCAGTAGCAGCAATGAAACGGAAGCTGTATGGATCGACATCCGATGAACTCTCAGTAGCTGACATTCGAATGACTCGCTGACGACACGATATGAAAGCTGATGCCGAAGAAAGGAAGTCCCATCCTAAAATTACTGTGTGAGTGCACAAAGAAAGTACAAGAAACTGAATGTGGTGAAGGATGCCATCTATGAAAACGCGGAGCGCAAACACTTGAAGGCTGAATAGGGACTCCATCTGCGCAACATAGGGGAGGACCAACGTAGGGCGTCCTAACTTTTTTCAAGCGGGCGCAAAAGTCTGCACGAATTACGGAAAGTGATGCGCCTGTGTCTACCAGTGCCAGGAGTTTGACGCAGTTCGAAAGATGCAGCTTTCCCTCCCGAAGCTGCACAGTTTAGTTTTCCAGTAGGCGGTCAGGTATTGAAGTAGAAGGTCGGAGAGGAGAAGAGGAACGCCACATCGGTGAAGGTGAGCGACGACTTGAGAAACGGCAACTGCCAACTGAGCCAATGTTCTGCGGAGACGGCGACCGACGTGTGCGGTTCTGATACAGTCGGCGATAAGGTGGTCCAGTGGGGTAGAAGTCGTCCCGTTCAAGCTTATCGTAGCTTCATCGTTCGTCTTGCTGACGGCGTCGGCAAAACCTTGAAATATGACCACGGATGCCGCAATAGAAGCAAGTCGGCCGCGAACTGCGCCAGGCGATGTAAGGCTGGGAAGATGGTCGCGGTGCGAGTGAGTTGAGCGAACCATGCACTTCGGGCGCTTGTAGCTGCATTAGGCTTTGCTGGGGTACAGGTGTCCTAGCAGCAATTTGAGCATACGTTGGCATGGCCACAGGATATGAGCACGGGTCAGGTGTGACAGTCATTGAGGGCAGGCTTTGGTGGGGCGTAGGTATCGTTGTAGCAACGTGAGCATAACTGGGCATGGGATGTGAACTCGGAGCTGGTTTACCAGTCATCAAGTCCAGTTCCTCCCTCACGACGTCACGTAAACTAGTAGCGGGTGGCGTCGATCGGATATCGAGGTGGCGAGGTGAAGCCTGTGCATGAAGTTCCTCGCGGATGATAGAGCGGATCAATGCACGCAGCTCTGTTGTATCATGACTTGAGCTCAGATCAGACATATCAGGTAGTACCCGAGTGGTCTGAAGCTCCTCAAGGCGCTGACAGGTAGCGACAACATCGGGTACGGTTTGAGGATTTTGCACCACAAGCGCATTAAAAGCGACAGTCGCAATTCCTTTTAGCAGGTGGCGCACATGGTCGTTTTACGCCATAAAGTTGTCAATGTGGCGGCAAAGGGCGAGAACATCTTCGATGTAAGAAGTGTAAGACTCGCCAGGGCGTTGGACACGTGCACCAAGCCTCTTTTTGGCGATATTCGAGCGCACTGACGGGTTGACAAAAATATGGCGGAGCTGACATGTAAAGGCGGGCCATGTCGGAAAATCTGTGTTGGTGTTGAAAAACTGCGTTTTTGCGACGCCGCCCAAGTGGAATGCAACGTGGGTGAGTTTCGCAGGCTCATCCCAGTTGTTGATAACACTCACGCGGTCATACTCCTCGAGCCAGTCTTCAAAGTCTTCACCCGGAAGCCCTGCGAACAGCGGGGGATCCCTTTGAGGGCTGGTAACCAGGTGAGAGGGGTTTCTCGGCTGTGGGAGCGGTGGCGAAGCTGGCACGCTGGACTGGGCGGCTTGCGACATCACCGGAGCCAGGTCGTTTAAGCGGCGGCCTGAACGGAGCTCCAGGGATGTGTTCTAGAAGACGCTGCGGTGTCCGAGAACGCGAGAGGACGCAGGAACCGGGCAGCACTCTCCACCACTTGTAAGATGGCGTCGAGTACACAAATAGTGCTCACAATA
This sequence comes from Rhipicephalus annulatus, assembly GCA_013436015.1. Taxonomy (NCBI): domain Eukaryota; kingdom Metazoa; phylum Arthropoda; class Arachnida; order Ixodida; family Ixodidae; genus Rhipicephalus; species Rhipicephalus annulatus. The sequence continues at coordinate 2,264,056 of WOVY01009689.1, forward strand.
TATATATATATATATATATATATATATATATATTAATGAGATATAACAGACAGTAATGCCAAGGAATGTACAGGGGAAGTTATTAAAACCAATGGAATGTAAATAAGAAGAAAAGTGGATGAAAAAATTACCAACTGTGAGCAGGAATCGAACCTACGACCTTCGAATTACGCGTTCGATGCTCTAACCACTGAGCTATCACAGCGGCCCTCCCTCCATCCACTTTTTTTGGGTTTATCTGTGAATTTAGAAGTAGGAGTGACAGTCAGCGCCATCTATAAGCCAAACAACGAGTGTGAAAACACTCTTATGCGCATGTTTGGCGCCACGTAGCACGTGAACTTATTATGAGCGGGCAGCTGATTAATTGTCCCTCTTATACAACCTAAACACACCAAGTCTGCCAGTACGAGACCCTCGTTCAATGAAATAAGGGAAAGAGGTGTATACCTAAGGGCTCGTTTTTCCGTGTTTTAACACAATATTAATGAGATATAACAGACAGTAATGCCAAGGAATGTACAGGGGAAGTTATTAAAACCAATGGAATGTAAATAAGAAGAAAAGTGGATGAAAAAATTACCAACTGTGAGCAGGAATCGAACCTACGACCTTCGAATTACGCGTTCGATGCTCTAACCACTGAGCTATCACAGCGGCCCTCCCTCCATCCACTTTTTTTGGGTTTATCTGTGAATTTAGAAGTAGGAGTGACAGTCAGCGCCATCTATAAGCCAAACAACGAGTGTGAAAACACTCTTATGCGCATGTTTGGCGCCACGTAGCACGTGAACTTATTATGAGCGGGCAGCTGATTAATTGTCCCTCTTATACAACCTAAACACACCAAGTCTGCCAGTACGAGACCCTCGTTCAATGAAATAAGGGAAAGAGGTGTATACCTAAGGGCTCGTTTTTCCGTGTTTTAACACAATATTAATGAGATATAACAGACAGTAATGCCAAGGAATGTACAGGGGAAGTTATTAAAACCAATGGAATGTAAATAAGAAGAAAAGTGGATGAAAAAATTACCAACTGTGAGCAGGAATCGAACCTACGACCTTCGAATTACGCGTTCGATGCTCTAACCACTGAGCTATCACAGCGGCCCTCCCTCCATCCACTTTTTTTGGGTTTATCTGTGAATTTAGAAGTAGGAGTGACAGTCAGCGCCATCTATAAGCCAAACAACGAGTGTGAAAACACTCTTATGCGCATGTTTGGCGCCACGTAGCACGTGAACTTATTATGAGCGGGCAGCTGATTAATTGTCCCTCTTATACAACCTAAACACACCAAGTCTGCCAGTACGAGACCCTCGTTCAATGAAATAAGGGAAAGAGGTGTATACCTAAGGGCTCGTTTTTCCGTGTTTTAACACAATATTAATGAGATATAACAGACAGTAATGCCAAGGAATGTACAGGGGAAGTTATTAAAACCAATGGAATGTAAATAAGAAGAAAAGTGGATGAAAAAATTACCAACTGTGAGCAGGAATCGAACCTACGACCTTCGAATTACGCGTTCGATGCTCTAACCACTGAGCTATCACAGCGGCCCTCCCTCCATCCACTTTTTTTGGGTTCATCTGTGAATTTAGAAGTAGGAGTGACAGTCAGCGCCATCTATAAGCCAAACAACGAGTGTGAAAACACTCTTATGCGCATGTTTGGCGCCACGTAGCACGTGAACTTATTATGAGCGGGCAGCTGATTAATTGTCCCTCTTATACAACCTAAACACACCAAGTCTGCCAGTACGAGACCCTCGTTCAATGAAATAAGGGAAAGAGGTGTATACCTAAGGGCTCGTTTTTCCGTGTTTTAACACAATATTAATGAGATATAACAGACAGTAATGCCAAGGAATGTACAGGGGAAGTTATTAAAACCAATGGAATGTAAATAAGAAGAAAAGTGGATGAAAAAATTACCAACTGTGAGCAGGAATCGAACCTACGACCTTCGAATTACGCGTTCGATGCTCTAACCACTGAGCTATCACAGCGGCCCTCCCTCCATCCACTTTTTTTGGGTTTATCTGTGAATTTAGAAGTAGGAGTGACAGTCAGCGCCATCTATAAGCCAAACAACGAGTGTGAAAACACTCTTATGCGCATGTTTGGCGCCACGTAGCACGTGAACTTATTATGAGCGGGCAGCTGATTAATTGTCCCTCTTATACAACCTAAACACACCAAGTCTGCCAGTACGAGACCCTCGTTCAATGAAATAAGGGAAAGAGGTGTATACCTAAGGGCTCGTTTTTCCGTGTTTTAACACATATTAATGAGATATAACAGACAGTAATGCCAAGGAATGTACAGGGGAAGTTATTAAAACCAATGGAATGTAAATAAGAAGAAAAGTGGATGAAAAATTTACCAACTGTGAGCAGGAATCGAACCTACGACCTTCGACTTACGCGTT